>CM056052.1:512162220-512424720 GCA_029574335.1 Rana kukunoris
GTGGGGGGGGGGCGTGCCTGCGGCGTCATACAGGGGCGCGCCTTTGTGCTGTTATAGACAGCAGGCATTGTCAGTGCTCAGTCTGAGGCTGATTTTCAGAGGAGAGGACGCAGAGCGGCAGAACAGTGACTCCCGGTGGCGGAAGAGGGGTAGTACATGTGGACTTTGTTCCAAATACCTTTTTGTTAAGCCAAGAAATCCCCCTTTTTTGCAGCAGGTTTTGGAGGCTGGCAAACTTAGTTTGGGGTCACTGTATGTTGTCAAAAGAAAATATATAATATATTTAAAAAAAAAAAAAAAAAAAAAAAAAAGAAAAACATACGGGATCCCATCAGTTTTTGGGCATTAGTGATCTATTGTCCCCTAAACTCTGATTTTTGTACTCCTGCCCACTACAGTCTGTTGTGTGGGCGGAGTCCCTCGATTTTGTATTATGGCTTCCAAAGGTTCGGGGTCAAAGGGTACAAAAAAGACCAAAAAAACAAAAGGGTTCCCTTCTGATTCTGATATGCCGATACTTTCCCCGCAACTTATTAACATAAGAAACGCCTTGGATGAGCCATTAGGGGGATCTGGTGCGGAGGCTGGCCCAGATCAGCCCAGCCCTGTGTTTATCACAGAGGAGATGCTAGCCGTATCCCTAGGGGGGCTAGAAGAGAGAGTAGCAGCATTGATCGCTAGAGCTATTCCTGGTAAGAAACGGGTTAGATCCCCATCACCAACAGGTGTATCCTCAGATGCTGAGATTCTCTCTCCGGAGGAATTAGAATCACAGGAGGATCAACTAGACCTGAACCAAGAGGGTTCAGGGATTGAGGGGTCTGCCTCGGAGGAACCATTTTCAGATTCCCAGACAGAAAGACTGTGGGTACAGTCTTTGACGGACATGGTCCGCTCGGCATTTAGTTTGCCATTGCCAGAGCTTCAGGTTCCTCCGGTATCCTCTCTGGGCTCTTTGAAAGCTCCGTTAAGCAACGCAGTTTTTCCGGTCCATCCTCTCTTGGAGGAATTGATCTTTCGGGATTGGGTACGGCCGGACAGGATTTTTCTGCCACCGAAAAGATTTGCGGTCATTTACCCCATGGAGGAAAAATTCTCCAAGAGGTGGAGGCTCCCAGTAGTGGATGCAGCCATCTCATGTGTGAATAAATCACTAACTTGCCCGGTGGAAAACATACATATGTTTAAAGATCCGGTTGATAAAAGATTAGAGACACTCTTAAAAGCATCCTTTGCTACGGCAGGAGCAGTGGTGCAGCCAGCGGTGGCTGCAATTGGAGTTTGTCAGGCATTAAAAGACCAGACAGGAAATGTTAAAGGACATGCCTACCCAACAAGCAGAAGAGTTTTCTGACATTCCCAGAGCTCTGTGTTTTGCGGTAGATGCTATAAAAGATTCCAGCCAGCAGGCCTCTCGTTTATCACTATGTTTGGTGCACATGAGAAGGCTCTTATGGTTGAAGAACTGGGCGGCGGAGCCCCCATGCAAAAAGCTTCTGGCAGGGTTTCCCTTCCATGGAGGACGACTCTTCGGAGAGGATCTGGATAAATATATTCAGACTATTTCAAATGGCAAGAGTACCCTTTTACCGGTCAAAAAGACATTCCGGGCTCCTACATTTAAAAGGCAGCTCTTTCCTGTCTCGGGGCCCTCAAATTCCAGGCAGTATCGACGGCCGCCTGCACGATCCAACGTTAACAGTAGATCGCAGGGACAGACCCCTGGGGGTAAGAGGCCGTGGTATCGCAAGCCGTCAAAGACAGCCCCTAAGTCTGCCTTATGAAGGGGCGCCCCCACTCTCGCGGGTGTGGGGGGAAGGCTTCGTTTCTTTCTCAGAAGTTTGGGAAGCCAAGAGCCCCGACAAATGGGTCCGGGCATCTGTAACCACAGGTTACAGACTGGAGTTTCTAAGGTATCCTCCGCCTCATTTTCAAGAATCAAGGCTACCAAGGGATCCAGCAAGGAAGGCCTCAATGCTGGCAGCTTTGGATCACCTGCTTGGCCAGGACGTAATTATAGAAGTGCCAGCCCAAGAGCAAGGCCTAGGTTTCTATTCCAATCTCTTTGTCATACCAAAGCCCAACGGCGATGTCAGGCCAATCTTGGAACCTAAGGGTTCGTTCCTTCCGGATGGAATCCATCCGGTCAGCAGCCGCCGCGCTTCAGAAGGACGATTTTTCTGGCCTCCATAGACATAAAGGATGCTTACCTTCATGTACCAATCCTTCAGTCGCATCAAAGGTTTTTACGCTTCGCGGTGGGGCAGCGACACTTCCAATTCAGGGCGCTCCCCTTCGGGCTGGCCACGGCCCCCCGGGTATTCACGAAGATCCTAGCCCAGTTCTGGCCAATTTAAGGATCCAAGGGGTCACAGTCCTAGCATACTTGGACGACCTTTTAATCATATATCACTCACGGCCGGTCTGCAAAAGGCAGTAAACCTCACGGTTCGGTACCTCGAAGAATTCGGCTGGGTCCTGAACCGGGGAAAGTCAGCGTTCCAGCCTACAAAGCAGTTGGAATACCTCGGCATGAGGTTAGACACAGAACATCAAAAGGTGTTCCTGCCCCTTGTAAAGATCGAGGCTATCAAGGGGTTGGTTCAGTTGGTTCTAAACAAGAAAAAAACCAACTATTCGCCTGTGTATGCGATTACTAGGCAAGCTAGTGGCCACATTCGAGGCAGTACCCATACGCTCAGATCCACACTCGCGTCCTACAGCAGCCATTCTAGCAGCCTGGGGCAAGAGGGCACATGCCTTAGAGTCCCCTTTGACGCTATCATCAAGGGTCCGACAAAGCCTGGCCTGGTGGTTGAACCCTCAGAATCTTCTAAAGGGAAAATCCTTCAGCCCTGTTGTCTGGAAGGTAGTTACCACAGACGCCAGCCTGGCAGGCTGGGGGGCGGTCTTCGAGGGGTTCTCCCGCCAGGGAACTTGGGTGAAAGCAGAGAGGCAGCTCCCCATCAATATCTTGGAAATCAGAGCTGCTCGCCTAGCCCTTCTGGCTTGGACCTCCAGATTAAAGGGGTTCCCGGTGAGAATCCAGTCACAATGCCACGGCGGTGGCATACATAAACCACCAAGGGGGAACCAGGAGCCAGGCCGCTCAGAGGGAGGTGAACTTGATTTTTCAATGGGCAGAGGTTCATGTACCCTGCATTTCAGCGATATTCATTCCCGGAGTGGACAACCTGCAGGCAGACTTCTTAAGTCGCCAGAGTCTGTTGCCAGGGGAGTGGTCTCTGCATCCCCAGGTCTTTCAGACAATCTGCCAGAGGTGGGGAATGCCGGACGTAGATATAATGGCATCCAGGTTCAACAAGAAACTAGACCGGTTTCGTGTCACGAGCGAGGGATCCTATGGCCTGCGGAACCGATGCGTTGGTTTGCCCTTGGCATCAATGCAAACTTCTATATGCATTCCCTCCACTACAGTTACTCCCGCGCCTGTTGCGCAAGATCAGAGGGGAGAACAAGCCAGTCATTCTAGTAGCTCCGGCTTGGCCCAGGAGGACTTGGTACTCACTAGTCCTGAAGATGGCAGTGGGAGACCCTTGGACTCTTCCTCTACAACCAGACCTACTCTCACAAGGCCCGATCCTCCACCCTACATTACAGCGTCTAAATTTGACGGCCTGGAGGCTGAATCCCTGATTCTCAGGGGTAGAGGTCTGTCTAGGCAGGTAATCCCTACCCTGATTAGGGCTAGAAAGCCGGTCTCCAGGGTGATTTATTACAGGGTGTGGAGGAACTACGTAGGCTGGTGTGAATCCAAAACATGGAATTCCCGCAAATATACTATTGATAGGGTGTTAAGTTTTCTCCAGCTAGGAGTGGATAAAGGCCTGGCACTAAGCACAATCAAGGGACAGATCTCAGCTCTGTCAGTGTGGTTTCAGAGGCCGCTGGCCACCCACTCGCTGGTAAAGACCTTCATACAGGGGGTCTTGCGTATTAATCCTCCTGTCAAGTCACCAATTTGTCCATGGGACTTAAATCTTGTCCTGTCCACTCTACAGAAACAGCCTTTTGAGCCGTTGGCTGAGATTCCTTTAGTCTTACTGACAAGAAAGTTGGTTTTCTTGGTCGCCATAGTTTCGGCCAGGAGAGTGTCAGAATTAGCAGCCTTATCGTGTAAGGAACCATATCTCGTTCTGCATAAGGACAGGGCAGTTCTCCGGCCCCATCCTTCCTTTCTACCAAAGATTATATCCAAATTTCACTTAAACCAGGATTTGGTACTTCCATCCTTCTTTCCAAAACCTACATCTAGAAAGGAGGGGTTGCTGCATACCTTGGATATTGTCCGGGCCATGAAGGCCTATCTTAAAGCTACAGAAAAGATCCGGAAGACAGATGTGTTATTCGTTCTACCAGATGGCCCCAAGAAGGGGCAGGCAGCTGCAAAATCCACCATCTCGAGATGGATTAGACAATTAATCATTCAAGCCTACGGGTTGAAGAGGTTGCCTCCTCCGTTGTCGGTAAAGGCCCATTCTACCAGGGCCATGGGCGCCTCTTGGGCAGCACACCATCAGATCTCTATGGCTCAGATATGCAAGGCGGCAACGTGGTCATCAGTCCACACGTTTACAAGGTTTTATCAACTAGACGTGAGAAGAAATGCGGATGCTGCCTTTGGTCAGGCAGTACTACAGGCTGCAGTTTGAAATCCTCGGGATCAGAAACACCCTTGGTTATAAAAAAAAAAAAAAAAAAAAAAAGGTTTTTTCTTGACTAAGTTGGAATTATTATTATGATTTGAGTTTATCTCTAAATTGAATCCTTCTTTGGAAGATGTCTCCCTCCCCTCATTAAAGCATTGCTTTCGGACATCCCACATAGTAATGAATATGCTGCTCTGTGTCCCGTGATGTACGAGAAAGAAAAAGGGATTTTTAAATACAGCTTACCTGTAAAATCCTTTTCTTGGAGTACATCACGGGACACAGAGCTCCCACCCCTCTTTTGGGTGACCATTTTGGGAGGCATACTGCTTGCTACAAAACTGAGGGACTCCCTCTAGGGGAGGGGGTTATATAGGGAGGGGACTTCCTGTTTGAGATTGCCAGTGTCCACACCTGAAGGTACTCCATATAACCCACATAGTAATG
Organism: Rana kukunoris; assembly: GCA_029574335.1. Lineage (NCBI taxonomy): Eukaryota > Metazoa > Chordata > Amphibia > Anura > Ranidae > Rana > Rana kukunoris. The sequence goes on from CM056052.1 coordinate 512,167,338, forward strand.
AATATGCTGCTCTGTGTCCCGTGATGTACTCCAAGAAAAGGATTTTACAGGTAAGCTGTATTTAAAAATCCCTTTTTTTTTTTTTTGGGAGGGGCGGGGGAGTTCTAGGCTTTTCTAGGTAAAAAGAAATGATTTTAACTTGTAAACACCAAGTCTGAAAAATAGGCCCAGTCCTTAAGTGGTTAATTAAAAAAAAAAAAATATATATAATATATATATATATATATATATATATATATATATATATATATATATATATATATATATATATATATATATATATATATATATTATTTTATATTTTTTAAACACTCTTGAGAATAAAATGACGGTTGTTGCAATAATTTTTTGTCACAGCGTATTTGCACAGCAGTTTTGCAAACGCTTTTTTATTTTGATTAAGCTGTAAAGTTGGCCCAATTTTTTAATACATTGTGAAAGATAAGGTGAAGCCGAGTAAACCGATAACCAACATGTCACGCTTCAAAATTGCGCCCACTTGTGGAATGGCGACAAACTCAATAAAAATCTCTGTATACGACGTATAAAAATTTAGAGTTTGAGTTACAGAGGAGGTTTAGGGCTAGAATTATTGCTCTCGCTCCAACGATCGTGGCAATACCTCACATGGGTGATTTGAACTTGTTTTCATATGCGTTCACTTAATTTTGACACTGTCCTTTTAAAAAAAGCATGACAGGACTTCCTAAATGTGAGATCTGGTGTCAAAAAGACCTTGGGCCAGATTCAGATAGAATTAGACTATCGTAGAGTATCAGAAATACACTACGCCGCCGTTTTTTACCTGGCTCTACGTGGAATCCAGGTAGATTTTGTCCAGTAAACGACGGCGGCGTAGTGTATTTCTCCCGTCGCAATCCATCTACGCGAGTAGGGGGCGTGAAGCATTTAAAATAGGCGCGTTCCCGCGGCGATCGAACTGCGCATGCTCCGTTCGCAAATTTCCCGCCGTGCATTACGCGAAATCACGTCGTTACGTCATTCGTTGTTTGAGTAGCGTCGTTTACGGACATTTCTATTCCCGAACGACTTACGTAAAAAAAAAAAATTAAATTCGACGCGGGAACGACGGCCATACTTAACATGGGCTACGCACCGTTAGACCAGCAAAAAGCTGGTCTAACAGTACGTAAAAAAAATAGACGTAAGCGATTGCGAAGACCGCTCGTATCTTCGTGAATCGCCGTAAAAACTCATTTGCATATCCCGACGCATCAAAACGACGCAAACTCCTCCCAGCGGCCACAAAAATATCGCAGCGTAGATCCGAAGGCTTACGAAGACGTAAGCCTCTCGGATCGAAGCCCGAAGCCGCCGTATCATGGTTTGAGGATTCAAACTAGTGATACGGCGCGCGAAATTTGAAATTACTCCTGTCTAACACCAGTTAGACAGGCGTAATTGCTCTGTGAATCTGGGCCCTTGGATCTAACATTTACACTAAAATGCAATAAAAACAAAACTGACATGTCATTTAAAAAAATAAAACTTCCCCTTAAGACTATTGGGTGAAAACGATATTTGTCGTCGCTTCTGCCATCCAATGGTGTGGAGCCAAGCTGGGGCCATCTTTCCCCCACTCGGTATCCAGCCTGTGAGGGGAGAGGACCTGATTGCCTCCGCTGCCAACGACGGCTCCGGTAAGCGTCGGAGACCACCAGAGCGCAGCGGGAGGCCCCTCTCCCACCCCCTCTAAAAGTGATCTTGTGGCGAATCCACCACTGAGACCACTTTTATCTGAAAGAGGACCGCCCTCTGTTGAAGAGGATACTGAGGTTATGGCAGCTAGCTGCTACCAGAACAACGCTATTCCACTTTAAAAAGCTGACTAAGCGGACGGTCCTTAAGTAGTTAATATCATAAGGTGATTCCCTGCAAAGTAAAAGCCTTCATAGCGGATGCAGATACAACCCCCGCAGCCCCCCCCCCCCCCCCCCCCCCGCTGTCCTTTGGCGCTTCTCTCGGATTGCCCATGCGATCAGGGAGCTGGTGAATAAATCCAGCGGCGGTGTACCATAGAGCTGACTGCGGACCAGATGGGTCCCTGCCCATCCCTATGTCCCTCGGAGGCTGGAAGCGACGTTATGACATCCCTTCCAGCACTGGCAGATTTAAACACTGCCTTTTTTTTGTATCTCTGGCTTTTCAGCATGGAGGAGAGATGTGTGGTCTTGTGGGCCTGTCATTTCCTATTACAAGGGATGTTTACATAACAACTTTTACATATCCCTTACATAAAGCTGGGAGCAGCCTCTTGCAGTCCCAGTAAAGCAGAGCTGGAGTGTGAGAGGAAGAAGCAGCACAAGGCGCTAATCAGTTCATGTGCTGTCAGGTGCATGCAGATAGGAGGAGAGAGCAGAGTGACATATGAGCTCATCACTGTGCTGCTTCTTTTTCATAGTTCAATCACAGACTAGAGAGGCTCCAGGATGACTTGAGCTTAAAGGAAGAGTGTTAAATGGTGCTGGGCATCAGGCTGAGGACATCTACTTGCAGAAAAAAGTACTAAGGGGGTAAAAAACCCTGAACAAAGCATCAAAGCGTTTTTTTTTTTTACCTTTTTTAATGGTCTATTAATTTTTATGTTGTTTTTGGCTTGCATTGGGCTTTGTTATATGAGCAGACGCTTTGCTTTTCAGCTTCAAAGGTTCTATTATAAGCTTTTTGTGGAATTCTTCCTCTCATTAGAAGGTGATGTCCAAACACAACACTCCTATCTCTGCTCCAGCACCAAGTTTTGTTTCCTGCTGCAGTTATGTCACTTGTGTCCCGGTGACGGCTGGTGGTGGTCGGCATCGCATTTCACAACCCTTATCAGCTGTGACGGCACTGCGGCGCTCACTGCTTCTTTCATGGAGTGCCAAGTTAAACAGTTTGTGCTTTCCATGCAGCTTGGGGTGGGTCTGCAGGAATTGTTGTACCAGTACCGTGGTCTTCAGGTCACCAGCCTCTCAGGATTCATAGCAGCGCTACCAAGTCCCTTGTGTCTCTGGCTTCATATACTCTGGGCCAGATTCTCAGAGGCGTTACGACGGAGTATCTCAGATACCCCGTCGTAACGCCTTTTTTTTTGTCTCGTATCTATGCGAGTGATGCTGAGCATCACTTTTGCATAGATACGCTTCTACATCCGACAAGTGTAAAAGCATTACACTTTCGGATCGTAGGGGTAATGACAACTCCGGCCACTAGGTGGCCTTTACGTTTTTTTCATTTGCATATGCAAATGAAGTAGTACGCCGATTCTCGATCGCTTTTACGCCGCCCCGTCGTCGCGTACGTCGTTTTCGTTCGCGTAAGGTTACCCCAGCTTCTATGTGGAGTAACCTTACGAGGTCCCGTCGGATGCCGTCGTGTCCCGTCGGATGCCATGTTAAGTATGGCCTCGGGACCGCGTCGTGTTGTGCGTCGTTTATGTCGTTTGCGTACATCGATTCTCAATGGGGCTGGCGTACGCTGCGATTACGTTGTTTACATTGAGAAAATGTGACGTCCTTTGGAGCATGCGCACTGGGCTTTTTCCCCGGCCGGCGCATGCGCAGTTCGTTCGACGCGGGGGCGCGCTTAATTTAAATACAAGCCGCCCCATTTGAATTGCGCGGGTTTACGCTTGGCGATTTACGAGACGCCGGCGAAAACTACGGAGCAAGTGCTTTGAGAATAAAGCACTTGCTCTAGTACGCAGCGGCGGCGTAGTGTAAATGGCTTACGCTACGCCGCCGAATATATATGAGAATCTGGCCCTCTATATTTATTTTATTGTTCTTTTGTACTAGCAAGTATGCTTTTCATAATGCAAGTGATGTTGCCGATATTGCATGTAAAGCCGAAACTTTGTAGATCGAGTCGGAAAAGGTTAAAACCCATATTGTGTAATATTTTTGCCGCTTCGTGTCCCACTGGGGGTTCCCCTAATTTCCTGTCTTGGAGATGCAATGGGAAATTAAAGTGGATATAAACTTGATTCATGAAATTTGAGCTGGGCACATATATCTGCAGTATTTTGTTATGTCTCTTTAATGAGCCAATGTCCCATAGCTCTCTCCTGACCCGTTCCTTTCTTATCAGCCTGATAACTCTTGACAAATTCCCTGACACTTTAGACAAAAGCAGCCTGAATCTTCAGTATGGGGAGGTTGCTAAAATAGATTACCAGGGAGCTGTTCCTATTACAAAACACCTCTGAGAGTCTCTGCCTATGATGAGAGGGGGTGTTTGCCTTTCCTCCAATCAGCAATGTTGGCTATCTTGGCTGTATGCCCAGACATCACACTCTGTGTTAACGAGGAAGAGAAAATCTCTTAATAGGACCTGAACTTTCTAAACAGTATATAAATGTGAAGACAGCGGATATACATGTAAAACCTAGATTTAGATCATCATGTGTGTATCATCATGTGTGTATCATCATGCGTGTATCATCATGCGTGTATCATCATGCGTGTATCATCATGCGTGTATCATCATGCGTGTATCATCATGCGTGTATCATCATGCGTGTATCATCATGTGTGTATCATCATGTGTGTATCATCTGAGGCTGTTCACTTCACTGGGTGTATGGAGGGTTTAAATCCACTTTGAAGTGGAGGTTCCGCCTGATTTTTTATTTATTTTTTAAAGCCAGAAGATACAAACACTGCAGCTGCTGACTATTAAAATATGGACACTTACCTGTCCAGCGCACCCGCAATGTGGGCAGCCGAGGACGAGCAATCGCTCGTCTCTGCTGCCATGCCGCCATCCTCGGTGAGGTAATCGGGAAGTGAAGCGTTGCGGTCTTCACTGCCCGGTTCCCTACTGAGCATGCACTAATAGCACGGCGCGCCGTCACTGGTTCCCCCGCTCTCTCCTGAGAACAGTGTGTTTCCCAGAAGACAGCGGGGGTGCAGGTAGGGAGGGGCACGACTCCCGCACCAGTCTGTTCCCGAAAGTGGGTGCAAATACCTGTCTTAGACAGGTATCTGCACCCCCCTCCCCACTGAAAGGTGCCAAATGTGATACCGGAAGGGGGGGGGGGGGGGCGGTTCCGAAAAGCGGAAGTTCCATTTTTAGGTGCAACTCCGCTTTAAGGGAAATCTCTCCAAAGTTAGAATCCCTATCTCCAAGAGCTCTCACATAAATAGGTGTCCCCATTAGAAGGTTTTTTTTTTTTCTCACCTCTTGCTCTGGTGACAACTCAAAATTTGTGGATATTCCCCTCCAACAGTGGTCACAAGGGCAAACAGAGGGTAAATCTCCCCAATGGGGACATAGCAATAAAAAATTAACAAATGGGTTGAACCCCATGGTTTCCTATGAAACGCAACAAAAAAAAAAATCATTAAAAAAATATATATATCACCGTTGTTCTAGAGATGTGTCTGCTGCAAAAGGTGGCTACTTTGAAGAACCTAGAATATGACATATTTTCAGTTGTTTCACACTTTTTTGTTATGTATAATTCCACACGTGTTAATTCATAGTTTTGATGCCTCCAGTGTGACTCTACAATTTTCATAGTCATGAAAATAAAGAAAACTCTTTGAATGAGAAGGTGTGTCCAAACTTTTGGTCTGTACTGTGTGTGTATATATATATGGAAAGCTTTTAAATGTTTTTATTTCTTCTGAGAAATCCTCACTTCCTGTTCTTCTGTCTGTAACTCCACACAGTAATGTGAGGCTTTCTCCCTGGTGTGGAGTGTCGTGCTCGCCCCTCGCTTGGACTACAGGAGAGTCAGGACACTCTCTATGTTGCAGATAGAGAAAGGAGCTGTGTGTTAGTGGGCGTCCTGACTCTCTTGTAGTCCAAGGGAGGGGGCGAGCACGACACGCCACACCAGGGAGAAAGCCTTGCATTACTGTGTGTAGTTACAGACAGAAGAACAGGAAGTGAGGATTTCTCAGAAGAAATAAGGACATTTAAAAGCAACATCAAAGGATGAGGTAAGTGAAGGAGGACTGCACTAGGTTAAAGGAAGCTATTTAGGGGGGGGGAACTTGTACCTTTTACAGCCCCTTTAAGGTGTCCCAACTTTTTAGGAAAAGTTTGTGGACGGCCCCTTCCTATTTCAACATGACTGCTCACCAGTGCACAAAGCAAGGTCCATAAAGACATGGTTGAGTGAGTTTGGGGTGGTATCTTCACTTCCTCGTCAAGAGACACAAGAACTTGAAGGAATTTTCTTCGCAGTACACAACTGTGACAAGAACTAGTGTCCCCGTTGAAATATTTTCCTCTATTCCTGTGCTGGTGACATTTAAAAATGTCTGCTTTTCCCACCTGGTGAGGGTCACTGGGATAAATGGAGGGCAAATGTCCCCAGTACAAGCATAGACCGCAATACAACCTTGACAAAGGACCTTCTCTACTGCATATGATACGCCATAATCCTTTGATTGGTGACCAATATTGATGTTTTCTACAGGAGGAAGGAAGAGCCAAGAATCACCGTTACTGGCCTAAGTTGGGATCCAGGCATAACTCGGCTACATATGGAAAATTCAAAGTGACCACCAACTTTCGCACAGATTCCGGCTGCTATGCGACGACTGGGCTGAAGATCAAGCACCTTATGTCTGGGCAAGAGAGAACCGTGTGGCATTTGCAGTTTACTGACTGGCCAGATCACGGCTGTCCTGAAGAAGTCCAAGGATTTTTATGTAAGATTTAATAAACAATAACTATTGGCAGTTCCCAGCCTTGTTTTTGCCGTTTTATAATAATAATTCTGTCTCGCATTCTATAGCGTATCTGGAAGAGATCCAGTCAGTCCGTCGCCACGCTAACAGCATGCTGGACAGTAGCAGCCACAGCAATCCTCCAGTATTGGTTCATTGTAGTGCTGGTGTTGGAAGAACTGGAGTGGTCATCCTGACCGAGCTGATGATGCGCTGTTTGGAAAACAATGAGGTAAGTAGGCCCTTCAATTCATTAGAACCACACTATGCATTCCATGTGAAATGAGGGTACTGTATTCATGCCAAGAATTCTTATAGCAACAGTTGAGTGCCGAGGGCCTGGCAACAAGATCTATCCCAACCTCCCGGTCTACCTTCACTCCTCACAGCTTTTCTCAATTATCACAGTGGACTCCTTAAAGCTGAATGCTAGGAAAGCAGCTAAACACAGTTAAATTATGCATTTGTGGCCTGTCTTGGCTGCCAAAGGATTTTTAATTCTTTTCAGCCAGTTATGTGATCCAAGAACACAGTCCGACATCATGAATGAATGAATGAATGAATGAAAAACTTATAGAGCGCGGCACATGCGAACTGAATCGCCTCTGGGCGCATAGTCTTGTGCTAGATCTCTGCTGCAGTCAGGGGCGGATCCAGAGTCGCGTCACCTGCCACACCTTGCAGATTGTCCCTTGCCTGCCACCAGATGCAGATTGTCCCTTGCCTGCCACCAGATGCAGATTGTCCCTTGCCTGCCACCAGATGCAGATTGTCCCTTGCCTGCCACCAGATGCAGATTGTCCCTTGCCTGCCACCAGATGCAGATTGTCCCTTGCCTGCCACCAGATGCAGATTGTCCCTTGCCTGCCACCAGATGCAGATTGTCCCTTGCCTGCCACCAGATGCAGATTGTCCCTTGCCTGCCACCAGATGCAGATTGTCCCTTGCCTGCCACCAGATGCAGATTGTCCCTTGCCTGCCACCAGATGCAGATTGTCCCTTGCCTGCCACCAGATGCAGATTGTCCCTTGCCACGTCACCTGCCACACCTTGCAGATTGTCTCTTGCCTGCCACCAGCCACACCTTGCAGATTGTCACTTGCCTGCCACCAGATGCAGATTGTCCCTTGCCTGCCACCAGATGCAGATTGTCCCTTGCCTCACCTGCCACCAATGCAGATTGTCCCTTGCCTGCCACCAGCCACACCTGCAGATTGTCCCTTGCCTGCCACCAGATGCAGATTGTCCCTTGCCTGCCACCAGATGCAGATTGTCCCTTGCCTGCCACCAGATGCAGATTGTCCCTTGCCTGCCACCAGATGCAGATTGTCCCTTGCCACGTCACCTGCCACACCTTGCAGATTGTCTCTTGCCTGCCACCAGATGCGGATTGTCCCTTGCCTGCCACCAGATGCAGATTGTCACTTGCCACGTCACCTGCCACACCTTGCAGATTGTACCTTGCCTGCCACCAGATGCGGATTGTCACTTGCCACGTCACCTGCCACACCTTGCAGATTGTACCTTGCCTGCCACCAGATGCGGATTGTCACTTGCCACGTCACCTGCCACACTTTGCGGATTGTCCCTTGCCTGCCACCAGCCACACCTTGCAGATTGTCCCTTGCCTTCCACCAGATGCAGATTGTCACTTGCCACGTCACCTGCCACACCTTGCAGATTGTACCTTGCCTGCCACCAGATGCGGATTGTCACTTGCCACGTCACCTGCCACACCTTGCAGATTGTCCCTTGCCTTCCACCAGATGCAGATTGTCACTTGCCACGTCACCTGCCACACCTTGCAGATTGTACCTTGCCTGCCACCAGATGCGGATTGTCACTTGCCACGTCACCTGCCACACCTTGCGGATTGTACCTTGCCTGTCACCAGATGCGGATTGTCACTTGCCACGTCACCTGCCACACCTTGCAGATTGTCCCTTGCCTTCCACCAGATGCAGATTGTCACTTGCCACGTCACCTGCCACACCTTGCAGATTGTACCTTGCCTGCCACCAGATGCGGATTGTCACTTGCCACGTCACCTGCCACACCTTGCAGATTGTCCCTTGCCTTCCACCAGATGCAGATTGTCACTTGCCACGTCACCTGCCACACCTTGCGGATTGTACCTTGCCTGTCACCAGATGCGGATTGTCACTTGCCACGTCACCTGCCACGTCACCTGCCACACCTTGCAGATTGTCGCTTGCCTGCCACCAGATGCGGATTGTGGCAGGCAATCTGCCTGCACAGTGAGGGCAAAAGTTAGTGCAGGGATGCAGGACGGGTGCTGAGAGATGATTGGCCAGCTGCCACACAGTCAGTCTGCTCTCTCACTGTCACCTGCCAACACACTGAGCCGCCCGGCCCACCCACAAACCGCGCCTCCCGCTATCTCATGCGCCCGTGGAGCAGCCCACTATCTTACGCACTGGCCATCTCAGCCGCCTGCTATCTCACCCACCTGGCCGGCAACAAATTTCTCGGGGGTAGCAATTTCCCTGTTGCCCCCCCCGGATCCGTCCCTGGCTGCAGTGGTAAAACAATTTGCTCCAGAAGAATCTTGGGCCTGATGGTAGCCTACTCAAAGGTTGTCTTATTTGTCCAGTTCATTTGTTTTTACCGCCCATTGTCTCCCGAGTTACAGCCCGTGTGTACGGGGCTTAAGTTTGCATTGTAATGTTAATCCTGATGCAGATTGCAAACAAAGTAGCTGATTTTCTAATGGATTCTTGTGTCTGACTGCTTATTTATTTATTTTTTCCTCCAACAGAAAATTGAAATCCCGGTGATGCTCAATTATCTCCGGGAACAAAGAATGTTCATGATCCAGACCATCGCACAGTACAACTTTGTCTATCAAGTTCTCATCCAGTTCCTTGAAAGCTCAAGACTCATTTAAATTTTAACCCAATTTTTTTTTTGTATCCTTAAAACATCTTGGAGAAGTCCCAGGTGGAAACATCCTTCCAAGAGTTTAAGACCTCTCATGTAGAAGGCAACTTTTGTCTTTTTTTTTTAATAAGTTATTTTTCTGTATTTATGTAAAAAGGTGAACCGTACACTGAACCACACTTTCTGCTGTAAAATGCTGCCTTTTTTTTTTTTTTGAGTGTTTAACTCATAATTCTCACTTTTATATTTTAAAGCAATAAAATATTATAAAAAAAAAAACACACACACTGGCTAGGTTGGGATAGAAACAAATATATACATTTTCTTTGTATTACGGAATTTCATTTTTTATTTTATTTTTTTGTTTCGTGATAAACCTTTTTATATTTGGGTATAGATTTTTTTTTTTCTAGACAAATAAGGATCATCCTTTTAAAAAATGTATATATACCAGGCACCTTATTTAGAACAGTCATCTAGATACATCTTGGTTCATTTGCATATTTTTGCATATGCACAATGCTGTTCATGTACGGAGTGAGTATTGGTAAATATGGTGAACCTTTGAATACCCAATCAGCTGTACAGGACACAAGATAGGGATCCATAGACCCTGGGCTATAGGCTGCTACCCTCAGGTGATTGGACACTGGGAAACTCTTGAGTTTTTTGCTAGTGTCCATACTTACGCTTAGTTTACCTATTTTATTATTATAGGTTTTTATTTCTCTTCGGATTCTTCAATCCCCTCTTCACTGTCTTCTAATACAACAATAGAAGCTGTTCATCCAGATCGATGCACTTTCATTAAAACCTTGGGAGCCGTACCTGGGCACCACGGCATGGGAGCGTGGCCTGTAATTTTACTTTGGGTGTTATTAATCGCTGTAAATTTATACTTAATAAAAAAAAGTGCCCATGTGCAAAACATGTCGTAAAAAGAACAAAAAACAAGTAGCGCCACCAACTAAGTGCACATATGTCAATAAAGGACATTGACGTATCTACACATGATTGGTGGCACCCTTGTCTCCACCACTTTACAAGGCCGCTGCAAACAACTTTTTGTAATTTATACAACATTTTCAGTGACTGCCATTTAATTTGAACTTTGAGCCTTGTGACTCTTTATTGGGAACCCCTGCTTTTTTTTTTTTTTTCTAATAGCTGTCTACAGACTTTCCACCTTCTGTTCCTGGCCATTTTAGCACCATACAATTACTTTTACTAGAACGTTTTGTATACTGATATAAATAAGTAAATAAAAGTCCATCCAAAATCCATAGGCTTCAAAGCAGACTGATGCCATGAAGTTTTAAAGTATAACTATAGACAAGTTTTTTTTTTTTTGTGTTGTTGTGGTGTTGTTTTTGTTGTTGTTGTGTTTTTGTTGTTGTTGTGTTTTTGTTGTTGTTGTGTTTTTGTTGTTGTTGTGTTTTTGTTGTTGTTGTGTTTTTGTTGTTGTTGTGTTTTTGTTGTTGTTGTTGTGTTTTTGTTGTTGTTGTTGTGTTTTGTTGTTGTTGTGTTTGTGGTGTTGTTGTTGTTGTGTTTGTGGTGTTGTTGTTGTTGTGTTTGTGGTGTTGTTGTTGTTGTGTTTGTGGTGTTGTTGTTGTTGTTTTTGTGTTGTTGTTGTTGTTTTTTTTTGTTGTTGTTGTTGTGTTTGTGTTGTTGTTGTTGTTGTGTTTGTGTTTGTTGTTGTTGTTGTGTTTGTGTTGTTGTTGTTGTTGTTGTGTTTGTGTTGTTGTTGTTGTTGTTGTGTTTGTGTTGTTGTTGTTGTTGTTGTGTTTGTGTTGTTGTTGTTGTTGTTGTGTTTGTGTTGTTGTTGTTGTTGTTGTGTTTGTGTTGTTGTTGTTGTTGTTGTGTTTGTGTTGTTGTTGTTGTTGTTGTGTTTGTGTTGTTGTTGTTGTGTTTGTGTTTGTGTTGTTGTTGTTGTGTTTGTGTTTGTGTTGTTGTTGTTGTTGTGTTTGTGTTGTTGTTGTTGTTGTTGTGTTTGTGTTGTTGTTGTTGTTGTTGTGTTTGTGTTGTTGTTGTTGTTGTTGTGTTTGTGTTGTTGTTGTTGTGTTTTTTTTTTTTTTTTTTTAGCTTTGGATAGAGTAGAGAGGGATTGGAACCCCTGTGAGGCCGCATACACACGTACGAGAACCTCGTCGGCTAAACCCATCGCTCCGCCCGACGAGGTTCCCGATGAGCGGTCGGAAAAGCTCGTCGAGCCAAAGTCCTCATTGAACAACGAGGAAAAAGAGAGCGTGCTCTCTTTTTTGGCTCCACGAGCTTCCCGACGGGACGCTTGTCGGAAGTGTACACACGACCGAGAATCTCGGCAGAGTATGGATCCCAGCGAGCTTCTCGCTGGATTCTGCCGAGAAGCTCGGTCATGTGTACGCCGCCTCAGTTTTTATTGCTGTCTGTGCCCCTGTGAGGGAGATTTACCTTATCTATTGTCCCATTTAGCATCATTGAAAGTAAAAAAAACGCTAAATGTTGGGCTGTCCCCAGAAAAGTAATAGAGGAGAAATCTTCCAATGGGGACACTAGTTCTGGTGACCTGGTGGTTCCCAAGGGATTCCTTGATTTGCAGGGATTTTCCCTCACGCTCTGTGTTTGCTAAGGGACAGGAAATGAAGGTAAATCTCCCCAATCCGACACAGATGTTAAAAAATAAACTGACAGATGTAACTAGGGGTGCACCGAATGGAAATTTTGGTGCCAAACCAAAAATACAGGATAGTCCCAAAGATGACAGTTAAAAAAAAAAATTATATATATATATATAAATTGTGTTTGACTTTTTAATTAATATCATCAATTTAAATGAATATGAATTTATTGTTGGCCATTATTGGCACCTTTAGTGCAAGAAAAGCTGAAGGAAAATGCAGTGTCTGTCCATCCATCTCTTGTATCGTGTCTGCAATCTTACTTAACCACTTCCCGACGGCCGTACGAATATTTGCGGCCGTCGGCTGTCCTGACACAGGGCGCATATATGCTAATGGCCACTAGTCGATGCATTCCTGAGCATGCGCGTGCCCGGCGGCCGCGATGTCCGCCAATTTTACAGGGACATTTGGTGTAAACACAGAGATCCATGTCTGTCAGCAGACATGACACAGGAGATCCCCCCAAACAGTTAGAACACACCCAGAATAATTTAACCAGCCCCCCTAGTGTTAACTTCACTGCAGTCACATGATGCAAGCACTGATCAGTATTGTGAATGGCGCAGCAAAAGTGTCTCCATCATAACGCCAGTCCCAATAAAAATCGCAGATCCGTTACTAGTAAAAAAAAAATTATAAAAATTAATAATAATTCTGTCCCCTATTTTGGTATAACTTTTGCAGCGCTTATTGCGCCAGTAGACGGATCAGAGCGTCGCAATCCGCAGAGATCCTGTGGGAAAAAAAGGACTTTTGTGTCACAGAGCTGCGACGCAGTTTGAATTATAAGTGCCCAGTGCCTACAAAATGTAAGCAGACATGACGTCACAGACATGATTCAATGCCTCCCAGTGCCCGTGGGGTGCATTGGGATCAGAGCGGCAATCTCCTGCTGTGTCACAGAGCTGGATTTGAATGTCCTGCCTACTGTAATGACGTCACACTGATTCAATGTCCTGGTATTGGATCAGTCAGTGTACCGTCTTATCACAGGAGGCGGGACAATGTTACTATGGACGCCTAGAGAATTTGGCTCCCTGACACGGGAGGAAGGGAGGACAGGACCTTGAGTTGCCAGGATGACACCCCGCTCCCCCTTTTCGGTAAAGTTCCTTCTGTCGGCCATGCGCCGAAAACACAGTTTTTGGACGATATTTCGGCACACCACTACTTCCTCCCTTACTCTATCCAAAATGGAAAATAAAAATAAAGTTTTGCCTTTAATTCCACTTTAATATGATCTTGTGTGTCGCCACCTCCACCAGTGCAAAGCGCTTACCAAAGATCTTCACCTCCATATAACAAACACCCCATGGGCTTCACAGTGGCAGCCTGGCTCTCCAATGGATGGCACTCCATACACCTTATGGCTCCCAATATGTCACCACTAAAGGAATACTTGTAAAATTACTCAGAAAAAAAATTAAAATAAATAACTCCATCCATAGCCCAAAATCTTCCACATAGCGGGATTTATTAAAATAGAGGGTACCGGTACTCACACACAATCCTAAGTAAGAGCATAAAATGGCATCGTCATAATATTTTATGAATTTATTTGCACTTTTCATAAGAATTGATATTTTAGAGAGCGCTCCCTTTTTTGGTTTATATTATTTGAACAGATCTTGTATCCTGATATATTGGGTCGCAGCAATCACCTTAGTCCCTGGGATATTAAGTGCAGATAACCCTTGTTGAAGTGGAAGTTCACCCAAAAATCTTTTTCTAAAAATACCTTGAGCCGACCGGTTAGACTGCGAGGATGCTGTTTTTTTTTTTTTTTGTACATACCGTGTTAGCGGTGTTTGATCCCTCGGCTTCCGGGTACGATTCTAGCGGGGCTGGGCGTTCCTAGTTGATTGACGTTCCTCCGACCGGCGCATACTGCGCGTCACGACTTTCCGAAAGAAGCTGAACATCATTACGCTCTATACGGTGCCTGCGCAGCAACGTTCGGCTTCTTTCGGAAAGTCATGACGCGCAGTATGTGCCGGTCGGAGGAACGTCAATCAACTAGGAACGCCCAATTCCGCCAGAATCGTACCCGGAAGCCAAGGGATGAAACACCACTAACACGGTATGTACGAATAAAAAAAACAGCATTCTCGCAGTCTAACCGGTCGGTTCAAGGTATTTTTAGATTTTTTTTTTTTTTAGGGTGAAACTCTTAAAGAGGAACTGCAGGCTGCTCACATAATTTATAATCAAAACATCTTTGCCATTATGAAGCTTCCCTTTAAACACTTTGCATATTATTTTATATATACTGTGATTCTGTACTTGTCAAATATGCTGCAGAAATCTCCCTCCACTGAGTCTGGCTGAAGGCATTTTAACTGTGGGCAGCTGAAGCTGCTGCCTGTTTACTTCCTGGATTTACACAGAGACACACACCTCTCATTGGCCCACTTATCACTCATCTTCTCTTCCTTCCTGGCACATTCTCAGGAGAGTGAGAGAGAGCCGTGTATGATGTCATAAGCCTAGGCCAGTGATGGCGAACCTTGGCACCCCAGATGTTTTTGAACTACATTTCCCATGATGCTCATGCACTCTGCAGTGTAGTGGAGCATCATAGGAAATGTAGTTCCAAAACATCTGGGGTGCCAAGGTTCGCCATCACTGGCCTAGGCTAATGACCAGACAAGAAACAGGAAGTGTGCTGTATAAGGGATTTACTGACGGAACAAAAAAAAAAATGTTTTACTATCCAAAGTGGAAACAAGAAGGGCAGAAGTATATAGAGAAAAACCGGGACGGTCGCACTCCAAAAAAATGGTTCCTTTTAATAAAACTGGTCACAACATGAACATATCACGGCAAAAAAATCAGGAGAAAAGCTGACGCGTTTCACACTATCATACAGTGCGTATTCATGAATAAGCACTCTATGATAGTGTGAAACGCTCCTGATTTTTCTCCATGTTGCAACCAGTTTAAGGAGATATTTCTTGCACCTACAGGTAAGCCTTAATCTAAGATTACCTGTAGGTGAAAAGGGGGGGGGGGGGTGTTTACAACCACTTTAATAAATGCTTCTTCAGGCACTGGATTCTTCTTGGGTGCTCACCTAATCACAGTCATTATACGAAGGATTCTATAAAGTGGTGTGGTCCATTCCTATGTAGCCCAGACCCCTTCAGATGTTTGCCCACCCTGACAGATTTTTGCTAGTATATGATTGGGTATTCAGAGGTTCACCTTATTCACTCACTTTGCTATGTGAACGGCCTTTACTTCTTTAATAAGTCAACCCCATTGAGTCCCAATGCCCAGCATGTGCTCCATAGAACTTGTAGTCTTATAACAACTTTTATGTCTTTCTTTTTTTGGATTATGTATATATATTTCATCAAGCCAAAAACAAACTTGGTACTGTACAGGTACCCAGTGCCATGGCTCTTTTCTAACAAACAAGAGATTATAATATACACCAGAGTGCTGTCATCCCTCAATCTCTGTACTGGGGGGGGGGGGGGGTGCTTATTATTGTGGGGTCCTGGACAGGATTACTAACCAGATCCAGATTAAAGTTTAGCTTTAATTTTTATTTAAAATCAGCTGAATACATTTGGGGCCCGTTCACACACTGGATAAACACAGGTCACCACCTAGGGTACATGGAAAATCATTGTTTTCTATGTGCCTCATTCACACCACAATGCTGGAGTGATGTGTGCTGCAGTGTGTGAAAATGCAGCCTTGTTCACCTGGTGGAGCTCACGCTGCCCGCCAACAGGGTGGCAAAATGCCTTGTTTTACTGTGTGGAATGGCCTAAGCTAGCCCCTACAGGTTGTGTTCTTTAGAAAGCAGCCACAGTCCGAGTAGAAAAGCCTGTCCCATCTGCATGCTGTAGAGAAGGAACCAGGAGGTGGGCATTCTGGAGAGAAGGAACCAGGAGGTGGGCATTCTGGAGAGAAGGAACCAGGAGGTGGGCATTCTGGAGAGAAGGAACCAGGAGGTGGGCATTCTGGTCATGTGACCACTGTAGTTGGTTGTCAGTGGTCACATGATCGGAAAGCTCCTGATTGCATGTATGCATCTGGAGCTTACCGGTCCCCACACCGTAAATTGTATATACAGGGCCGTGTGTATATATATATATATATATATATATATATATAGCCGGTGCCAAGGGGTTAAGCAGAATGTAGCATGATCTGTGCTCATTGCAGTACTACAAGTCCCAGCAGAGCTCTGCAGAGACACCACTTGACACACACAGAGTAAGGGTCCTCCACACCATGTTGGCAGGGGACAGGCTTTTTTTTTACTTGGATTGTGGCTTCTTTCTAAGGAAAACAAATGGTTAGGCCCCTTTCACACGTACGGACCGTATGTCCGCAATTTTCATCCATCCGTTGCGGATGAAAATGGGACATACATGGGTCCCTATGTGATTGCGGGTGTCATCCATCCGCTGACACCCGTAATTGTCCGCCTCTGCAAAGATCCGGTTTTTCGGACGCAAGAAAATCCTATTTTTCTTCCGTTGGATGAACACGGACATACAGTCCGTGTTCATCCGATCCCCCCCATAGGGGAGAGCGGAGGAAAGACACAGTGTGCGGGGACCGCCCTGTCAGCCGACGGCTCAGCGGGGATTTTACAGAGGATCCCCGCTGAGCAAAAGCGGATCATTACGAAAGGGCCCTAAGACTTTGCACACCTTTTGACTTGATGCACCTGAAATGGATTTAGCTGATTTTAACTGAAAGTTCAATTAGACTTTCACCCCACCCCCAACGTCTCCCAAAACCTGAGAAATGTACTTTGGGCAAAGTTTCTCTTTAATTCTGTACATAGTATTTATTATTTTTATGACTTTTTGCGTAGGCTCTTGCAGTATCCATTGTACCCTGTGCAAAGTTAACAACTTTAGCTGCTTCTTCCAGAGCTGCGATTGCAGGTCCTTTCCTTTGAAGAGGGGATTACAGCAATGTGGTTACGTAAATCAGATCCATGCAGATATATCTTTTGCTAGACTCCACCTTCCCCCATATACATATTTATGTTTCCCGTATACATTTGTTTTTCTTTTCCTGTAAAGATTATTTTAATGCAAGTTAAAAAAAAAAAAATCTTAAAAATAACTGCCTGGTACTGGGTCTTAAAGTGTGGTCCAGATATGATCCGAATTACATTGGTCCAGCGTGACTCCACTTTGGGGGGGGGGGGGGTAGTGTATACATTTGCAGCACAAGTCATATTGACATTGAATGTTTTTAAAAATGACCTTTCTGTAAAAATGCAATATGGCCACCTGGAGGCGTTCTGTATACAGGTTGTGTACAGGTAGTACCTGTAATAATACAGAACGCCCCCCACATATGTAATTTCCTGTTTGTGTGATTGGTCTACTGATTTTCCCAGAAGTCTGCATCAAAATACAATCATGTTACATTTTAGGCATCCCCTGCAGCATAAATGTCATTTTTGGTACAATATTTCCAATACGAAATCACGACCTGTCACTTTCCTCATTAGGGCCCTGCAGGTGCAGCAGCAGCTAATTAATGGGATACATTTCATAATAATCAGACTCACTCTGCAGATGGACACCAATAAACAAATAGCTACTTCTTCAGAATAACAAAAGATAGGAATCTGCATCAAAGTTTGATAAAACCCCTTGTTTTGTACATAAATTACCCAGAGGGAAATGTTTTTTTTTTTTTTTTTTTTTTTTTTTTTAACAAAAGTAGAGTTACTCTTTAAGTTTGTACATCTTATACCTGATATACTGCTGTTGGTTCTCCATGTCCTGTGTGTCCCACTGATTACTGACCACAGGACGTCACTCGCTTGACACCATTCACAGAACGCCTCGTATTTTATTCTATGAATACAAGGTGTTCTCTGATTGGATGAGGAATCATGATCTCCACTTTCCCCAGTGTTTTATGTAAATTAGCCCTAAGAATGTGTTGATAAAAACAGAGCTGCATTAATATATAATTCGTTTTTTTTAAAATCTTGCTGGAGATCAGCTTTAATATCTCTAAGGTAATAAAATATAGACTGCAATGTATTTTTACTACAAAAAAATAAATAACAGATCCCATGAAGATCCGGCACACAGAAGAGACTAACACAGGACAGATTCCTTCTATTCACAAATGTTTTCTTACTCCAAATAGTCACATTCCTGACACTCTGCTGTGAAAAGGTGAAGGTGCCTGTGCTTTCTGGACTTGGGTTTTCATTCTGTCACTCACCCTAAAGATACCCTTGTACTGTGTTTCTGTCATAGTGCTGGGTGGGTGACTTGCTTCTGGAGAGCTTGGGTAGTTGGCATGCATGGAAAAAATAAATACAAAATTCTGGTAGCTTTGATATGAACTCTCCATTCAATAATCAGGTGTGCCTATGGTTTGGTTTGGAGGGACTATTAGCTTAAAGGGAAACTATAGTCATTTATTTATACACACACACTATATTGTCAAAAGTATTGGGACGCCTGCATTTTCAAGCACATGTTCCAGTCCTCAGGGTTCTATATTGAGTTTGCCCACCCTTTGCAGCTTCAACTCTTCTGGGAAGGCTGTCCACAAGGTTTAGGCTTCATTTCCACTGGCTTTTTTACAGCTTAAAAACGCCTGTCCATGTTTATTTTAGAAAAAAAATAAAATATATATATATATATTTTTTTAGAGCTGGAGCTTTAAAAATGCCGCGGCTGCGTTTTTGAGCGTTTGTGCGCCTTTTTTAATGTCTGGCGTTTTTACAGCTCTATTGCTGGAGCTTCAGAATGCACTGGTCCCGCGTTTTTTTTTTGCAGCTTAGCCATCTACAGCTCAAAAACGTCATGGTGGGCATGAGGCCATAGACTAACATGGACAGGCGTTTTTAAGCTGCAAAAAACGCTCAGAAAAATGGCTGTACAAAACGCCAGTGGAAATGAGGCCTTAGGAGTGTCTATGGGGATGTCTGACCATTCTTACAGAAGCACATTTGTGAGGTCAGGCACTGATGTTGGACGAGAAGGCCTGGCATCCGGTTATTTATTATACACATGCATTAGTCTGCTAGTTATGTGATGGGATACAATTGTTCTTTAAAAATAGGTGTTGAGGGTTGCTCACTTTACTGCAATCCCTATTCTCTCCTCCCCCCCCCCCAAAGCTTGTTCATACAAGTGGAGTTTCCCTTTAGGCCCCTTTCACATGAGCGGACGAACGGTCCGCTAATTACAAGTCCGTTTACGGACTTGTAATGTGTCCCTATGGGAGCGTATCCGTTAGCAGATGATGCATCCGCTAACGTCCGCCTACGATCCGCGTCCGTCTGGATCCGTTTTGCGGACGGAAGAAAACCCTATTTTTCTTCCGTCCGGTGGATCGGATCGGATGCAAACGGACAGATGGTCCGTTTCCATCCGACTCCCCATAGGGGAGAGTGGAGGAGAGACGGGGCGGTCCCTGCACAGTGTGCGGGGACCGCCCTGTCCGCCGACAGCTGAGCGGAGACCCCCCCCCCGCTGAGCTGACGGACACACGGAACGGACCGCTCCGTGTGTAAGGAGCCTTAAACGTAATAGTTAATTTCAGCGCGCAATCACCATCTGACATCGCTGCTCTTTTGTTGGCAGCAGCCAAATGGCAGAATATATTGTGCAGTCCCACTATAAAATTAAGAATGTATTATATTAAAACTCTTAACTTATTGTTTATTCTCTGTTGATGTTTCCTTTTAGCTGGCTGCCCAGAACATCGCTCCGACTAAACTGCCATATTATTATTCTATGCATTTTTTTATGTACTATTATGAATAACGGACGTTTCTAGTTACCTACTTCAGAACAGTATTTTTGCACTGTGCCATTTTCTATGATTCTGTATATGTGCTTGGTTAGATAATGTATTATATTCCGACTCCTGTATATTGGCTTTTTCTATGTTCAGTTATCGGACTCTACGTTGTGCCTTTAATAAGATGTAACAAAGTGTTTTATATAAAACTTACATTTTTGTACCAAAATATTATGTTGTGTGTGCATTGTAATTCTTAAAGGATAACTACACTTTCAAAAACAAACCTTCACCCCCCAACTGACTCCTCACCCTCACTATCAAAATGATTTGTCCGATATTTTTTTTCAGAGTTTGGGGGGTATAGATCAGGAGCCTTCAGACGTTCTAAACAAAGGGCCAGTTTACGGTCCTTCAGACTTTAGGGGGGACCAGACTGGTCAGTAGGAGAAAATTTCCCAGCATTGATGGAAGTAAACCATGCCTCAAGCTTGGTGGTCAGTGGGAATAAAACTGCAAAGCACCTGTTGTCAATGGGAGGATGAATAGTGCCCCGTCATTGGTTTTCTTTGGAGGCACGGTGGCCCAACATTGATTTTCTTTGGAGGCACGGTGGCCCAACATTGGTTTTCTTTGGAGGCACGGTGGCCCAACATTGGTTTTCTTTGGAGGCACGTGGCCCAACATTGGTTTTCTTTGGGGCCCAACATTGGTTTTCTTTGGGGCCCAACATTGGTTTTCTTTGGGGCCCAACATTGGTTTTCTTTGGGGCCCAACATTGGTTTTCTTTGGGGCCCAACATTGGTTTTCTTTGGAGGCACGTGGCCCAACAGCCAAAAAAAAAAAGGCACGCAAAGGGCTGCAGTTTAGAGCCCACTGGTCTAGAGCCTACAGGCCATGTTTTCAGGTTTTCCTTTATCTTGCCCAGTTGCTTTAAATCAAAGTCAATGGCTTGGTATTTTGGACAGCTATTTTATCGGAGATTCCGAAAACATGGCCTGGTGTGTGGGGGGGGGGGTGCACGAGGACCGAAGTTGAGAACCACTAGTGCAGAGGATAGATTCATTCAAAGCCAATATACACTAGGACAGTCTGTTGTGGTGCATTTGGGCAGCTTTTAATGTGCCATTACAGATCAACAATCACAACTGTTGCACTTTCACTGAATGCCACTAAAGTGCATATAATCACAGTGCAGTGTGTTTGTATATACCAGTGATGGCGAACCTTGGCACCCCAGATTTTTTGAAACTAGATTTCCCATGATGCTCATGCACTCTGTAGTGTAGTTAAGCATCATGGGCAATGTAATTTCAAAACATCTGGGGGTGCCAAGGTTCGCCATCACTGGTATAGGCCCTACTCTTGCTTGTATTTGATTTATATACTATACCAGTGATGGCGAACCTTGGCACCCCAGATTGTTTTGGAACTACATTTCCCATGATGTTCTACTATACTGCAGAGTGCATGAGCATCATGGAAATTGTAGTTCCAAAACATCTGGGGTGCCAAGGTTCGCCATCACTGTACTATACATATCTAGGCAGGGTTTTATCTGGAAGGCTGTTCATTTTCACTGAATATAAAAGAGGATTTCTCAGATCTGGATTAACTCTGTGTGGCAAGACTGGGCACAGATGATAGGAAATATTATACTCTACATTGTGACATCAAAAAAAATATTTTTTTTGGGGTTTACATCCACTTTAATGTCAAACTCAAATGAGAAGATTTGCACTAAATGCATTAATGTTAAAATTTCACACTCAATCCCCCATCCCCCCCCCCCCCGTCAGATCGGATAATCATGATTCCTAAAGGGAGCTGGGCTTGCTTTTCCTCCACAGAGTATAAAACTGTCAGGAAGATCAGCTCTCACCCATACGCTGCGATTGAAAAGCTGCACATGCCGTAGCCTCCTGACTCACATAAAAATAAATATATATAATGAAACATCGGCCCTAAGCCAGGGAAGGGGCCAGTTGGGGCCAAGTGTAGTAAAGGTTCAGTTATTCTTTAAAGAAACTTTTGTATCCTTACAGTGTGGATTTTTTTTTTCAGATTTCTATAAAATTTAGTTCAATGTAAATATGTGAAGATTGTTGCAAATGTTTTTAATAAATATTGAATTTCTCTATACAAGCTTTTTCGTTTATAATTGTATAAATTAGGCGTACATTTTTGAGTGGGTTATGAATGGAGTTACCTGAATTGAATCATGTTTTTTCCCCTCATGCATAGAAGAAGGAAAGGAAATCATAAAATAATAAGTTGACCTTTCAAGAAAAATAATGCACAGTTTTCTGCAAAAATATATGTGCATTTCATATTTTTACTTGCAGAAGCTTTGCACACTAATCACTGCATTGGTGCAATGTCAGGCTTCTGCAGCCAAGCCCTGTAGCTTTTAGTCTATATGCTTTTAGCTTATACCTGCATACAGGCTGTCAATTAAAAGCTGCAGGGCTTGTGAATAAACTAAAGCCTCTCACACACAATCAGACTTTTCTGTGGATTTTGGTCCGAAGGTACGTTGGCTGTGAACTGCAGAACATTTTCAGCCAACTTTCACCAAATCACATGTTTTTTCAGCTCTTTACCACCACCCTTTGGGCAACTTCTGCTATTGTTGGCTGATCTTTTGCATTGGTTCTGAGCATTCATGTTTGTACTTTGGACCTTAGTCCAATGGACTTGTGTACACATGATAGGATTATCGACATTTTGTTGCTGGAAAGTTTTAGAGCAGTAAACCTCAAACTACGGCCTTCCAGCTGTTGTAGAACTACACATCCCATTAAGCATTGTAAAACACTGATATTTACAGACATGACTAGGCATGATGGGAATTGCAGTTCCTGAACAACTGGAGGGCCGTAGTTTGAAGAAACATGTTTTAGAGCATTCACAGCTAAAATTTGTCTGTTGAAAAACCGAAAACAATTGTCCGATGGAGCATACACACGGTCGGATCGTCCGATAAAACACATCCGTCGGACCGTTGCGTTGTCAAATAGTCTGATCATGTGTATGGGCCTTAAGAGACCGCTCGTCAGAGCCCTCAGTCCATACAGAACTACAAACCATCAGCCAAAGGGGATGAAAATAGTCGTATTTTTGTTCATTCACAGAAAAATGAATGAAGTGTCCATAGCCCCGCACAGCCAGGCTGTTAAATTATGACAGCGGGTGCAGGGAGAAGATTTCCTGCCCACTGTCATACTGCAATTGTGACAGGAGCTGCATCTGATGAGTGAATTTCAGCTGCAACTTTCAGATGGTCGGGTCAGAATTTAGCATCAAACATGAGAGCATGGATCCATCCTGCCTTGCATCAATGGTTCAGGCTGGTGGTGTAATGGTGCGGGGGATATTTTCTTGGCACACTTTGTGCCCCTTAGTACCAATTGAGCATCATTCAAATGCCACAACCTACCTGAGTATTGTTGCTGACCATGTCCATCCCTTTATGACTCCAGTGTCCCCATCTTCTGATGGCTCCTTCCAGCAGGATAATGTCCCATGTCACAAAGATCCAATCATCTCACCACTGGACAATGAGGTCACTGCACTCCAATGGCCTCCACAGTCATCACATACGGGAGGAAGAGGAAGATATTGGCATCATGGATGTGCAGCCGACAAATTTTGCAGCAACTGGGTGATGTTATGTCATTATGGAGCAAAATCTCTGAGGAATGTTTCCAACACCTTGTTGAATCTATGGCATGAAGAATGAAGGCAAAGGGGGGTCCAACCTGATACTAGCAGGGTGTACCTAATAAAGTGGCCAGTGAGTGTACATGTTTAGGTTCCCTGACCAGTTCATTAGAAAAGCCAGTAGGAACGGACTGCTGCAAGCCTGTGCCCCCCCCCCCCCCCACAGTGTAAACCACTCATCAGATACACAACTACAACATGAGATGCAGGTTGTTGGTTTGCCCAAGAATACAGCTTCGCTGCTACCCCAAGCATGGCGACCACAACGAAAAACAAACCTCAACGAATACATTGGTTTATCTTTTATTACAATGCAGTGTTTAAACAGCAATTTCTGTAATAAAATTTGCAGGCAAACAATGGTTTTCAGGCTTTGACAACTGTTCACGAACCCACAGCAATTTACATAAAAAAAAAAAAATTCAGCCACTCAAAAAATATTTAAATTATAACTTTGTTTTACAGGAGGTCTTAGGACTTCAGTAACATTGCATGTGTAAATATAGCCCTACATACACTTCTAGTATTTGAGCTGCAGCCTTTTACACACACCTGTGTACAGCCCACTCATGTAATGGGAAAGTGTCATTTGGCCACCACTAAGGGGCGCTACAAGGCTGAATAGGAAGACCTTCTCCCATCTGTAGTCTGACAGCAAAACACTGATACATGAGAACAGATCATTTCCCTCCAACTAATCCATCCCAGGGACAAGGCCACACTTATAATTTACCATCATCACTTGTAAACACGAAATCTAAGTGGCATTTACAAAGGCTTCATGATCATTTTTTAAATTGTACTTTGTCCTCTGGGAACAGAACGCATGATGATGGAGTAGTAGTACTACTTTGTCCTGTCTGGATATGTGCCGTCTTTAGCCTCGTATACACGATCGGATTTTCAGCAGACAAAGCGTAGGACTTTTGTCCGAAGGGCGTGTGCCTGGATTTTGTCTTGCATACAAAACAGCACACAGTTGTTGGCCAACGAACACGAACTGACATACTATGTTTTTTCAGCTCTTTTTTGACACCCTTTGGGCACCTTCTGCTAATGTTGTGTTTGGTTAGCATTGCTTCTGAGCATGCGTGTTAAGACAATTATCCACGGAAAATTTTAAAGCCTGCCATCCAACATTTGTCCACGGAAAATCCGACAATTGTCCGATAGAGCATCTACAGGGATATGCAATTAGCGGACCTCCAGCTGTTGCAGAACTACAACTCCCATGAAGCATAGCAAGACTGACAGCCAAAAGCATGGTACCCAGAGGCAGAGGCATGATGGGACTAGTAGTTTGCAACAGCTGGAGGTCCGCTAATTGCATATCACTGATCTAAAAACGGTCAGATTTTTTGCCAACAGCCTGTCACACAATTGGGAAATCCAGTCGTTTGTATGAGTCTTAAGGCTTGGAGACCGAGAGAAGTGCTGTCAGACAGGGTGTGCGCACCCCCATGGCTGTCCAACAACACAGCCAGCAAGGAGAAGCACCATAATGTCAAAGCCTCCATCTCCTTGCTCGCTGTATGTTCCAACAGCCATAGGGAAAGAGGGGGCCACCCTGTGACATCACAGTGGGAGATGGGACCTGGAGAACAGAACACATTCAATTAATAGCGTCTCAATTCCGAGACAGATTCCACGAGAAGTCACCCGACTTCCAAGGGCCACTATACATGGAAAATATATATTTGTGATCAGCAAATCGTTCTCATACTTGTGCAAAAATGAAGCTACACTGTATTTTGCTACACTATTAGTAATATCGCAGATAGCCGATAATGGAGCTGAGCAGGGAAGACCACTTCCCAATGTGCAAGTCCCACCCCCCCCCAACCGGTCATCCTAGTGAGGGCTGCAGTAGTTGGCATTCACCCCAATCTAGAAGAGCGCAGATGACACGCAATAGTTACCCCTTTTTATTGAGACCAGAGAGAACCTCAAGGGACATTTCTTTATATTCAGAGGAAAAAAACCCCAGCGCCCCTTTCACATAGGCACCTCCACTAGGCAGAATACACATGCTTAGCGGGGGGGGGGGGGGGGGGGATCTCTCCACTTAGGAGGTGGGTGACAGGTAAGTGTCCGCTCTGACACTGACACAGTCCCGCTCTCCTCTACGGGGCAGTCGGATGGAAATGTCGCATGTCTGTATCCATTGGATTTGATTTGCCAGAGGGATGGGGAATAGGACTGGATGGTGGCAGATTTGCGCCGCTCCATAGAAGAAACTGGAGATCCAATCAGGTCTGCCTGAAATACTGACAGATGGACCTGATTGGACAGCCTGTGTGAAAGGGGATTAAAGCAGTAATAAAGTCCACTACTTTATACCTACAGGTAAACCTATTATAAGGCTTACCTGTAGGTACAGTAAATATTTCCAGAGAGCCTCGGAAACGACCGCAAAGGCCCGAGGACAGTTCAGCTGACCTTGGCAAACCTCGGAAAGACTCCGTTCCTGAGCCCTTCCGAGCTGTACTCAGGCCTTTCCATGCATCTCTGAACGGCGCCAATTGGCTTCCGATGCCCCCCCTCACCTCAGGCCAAACATGGTACTGCACACAGCTTTGGCCTGAATCCTGCTTGTTTTGCGAGACAACACTTGCAAACCGAGTTAGGATATTTAAAAAAAAAAAAAGTGGCCGTATTCCGAAAACACTTGTTAACCGCGTTACTTGCAATCCGAGGTTCCACTGTACTTGCTTATTATGACATTTTCCTGCAGGGCTCCAATTTTTATTATTGGATTACTACAGCTTTAACACCAAGAGCTTCCAGTGCCACATGCTTTGTGTCCAAGGCTCCATTCAACACTCTGGGGGGTTTACAAGGCAAATCGAAATTGCACTGGAGGTGCAGTCACTGTAGATCCGAGGGGGACATGCAAGGAAAAGAAAAAACAGCATTTTAGCTTGCACATGATTGGATAATAAAATCAGCAGAGCTTCCCCTCATTTCAGATCTTCCCCAGCAACTGCACTTCCAAGTGCAATTTAAAGTGCAAAGTGCATTTGTCTTTCATAAATAACCCCCAATGGCTCTCGGATTGTAGATAGAAAAGTGTCAATCCCTCCAGAAGATACGACCTTCACCCTTCAGACTCATTCTGGGAGATTACTCCCATCCTTCCCCAGGAGTCCAATGCCTCCCGACTGCGGTAATCACACGGCAGACCCAGGGGCCATACAAAGCAACAATCTTCTGTAGAGGTCTGGTAAGAGAGCATCGAGTCGGAGGACAGGAGGGTGAATTGTTGGTTCATTATGCAGATGAAATTCGTCTTTTGGAGGGGTTGAAGCTTCAGAACCCCTACAATGTCCTTTCTGCAATAAATAAAACCTGGCTGCTGGCTCGCAGTCTTCTGTAGAATGTAAAGCAAGAACAAAAATAGTCTCTGGACAGCCGCACTCTGAACAAATTGTAGCCTTTTTTTAAAGGACAGCACTACAAGTCACAGCAACATAAAATAAATCCTGACTGCTGATGCATTTCGCACTGAAACTAGTGCTTAGTCATGAGCTATGACTAAGCACTAGTTTCAGTGTGAAACGCGTCCGCAGTCAGGATTTATTTTATGTTGCTGTGACTTGTAGTGCTGTCCTCCTTTTAACAAAGGCTACAATTTGTTCAGAGTGCGGCTGTCCAGAGACCATTTTTGTTCCCGTTTTCTAAGTGCATTGCCTGCACCTGAGTTGTCTGCAACGGAAGATATTCATCTGGGTTCCCACCTGGAGCGGCTACTCCCTTTTCCCTTCCGTAGAATGTACACGGAGCTCAGCCCAGTCCCTGTGTGCTGGGATGACTGCACTACATGCATCCGAGTGACATCATCCTGCATCGGCCAATCAAGATGGCTGAAGACCAGCACCCAAAACAAGCCAGGGACTTCGGGGGTGTTGTACTGCCGAGTTTAGTTCTTGGCTCTGAAGTTAAAGAAATGTCCCTTGAAGTGCTCTGTCCCCTAAGGCAGGGGTCATCACCCCTGTCCTGCAGGGCCCAGTAACAGGCCAGGTTTGCAAGATAACTGAAATACATCACAGGTGATATCATTTGCTGCTCAGTGATTGCAGTATTCCAGTCTGCATCTCCCCAAGGCAATACATAAAACCTGGCCTATTAGTGGGCCCCGAGGACAGGGTTGATGACCACTGCCCTAAAGAGAACCCAACCCCCACTGCTTACAAGTATGTACACAACAAATATAGTACTATATGAAATATATTTTAAAAAGCATGACAAAATAGCGTCTTTATACAAAGCAGTTGGTGTATTGGCTATAGGGG
Source organism: Rana kukunoris (assembly GCA_029574335.1). Taxonomy (NCBI): domain Eukaryota; kingdom Metazoa; phylum Chordata; class Amphibia; order Anura; family Ranidae; genus Rana; species Rana kukunoris. Next base: position 512,195,352 of record CM056052.1, read on the forward strand.
GGGGGGGGGGGTTGACATACTACAGCCTGTACCTACAGGCCAACAATTCACATGAAAATGGATCTATATTCAAATGTAAACAGTCCTGCTGGGATAGCTAAATAAAGCGTAACAGATGTGGTGGAATACTTACCTTACCTGGAGAAAGTGCTTCAAGGTTCACTCCAGTGTTGCTCACATATGCAAAAGCCTTGGGACTTTGTCACATGATCTCTGCTGAAGGGGAACATTCAATTAATATGTGTTTTGTTCTTCCTCTGCAGCTTAGATTATGTGACCAAGTCCCTTGGCATTCAGATATATGGACAATCTTTTCACCACAAAAAGGCGTTTCTGCTCTTCTGTTACTCATTAGCAACTCAGCTCATAGAATTCAATGTTAACATTTAAGCACAGGTTCACTTTATGGTGCGAAGAGCAACGGTGTTATGTTGCCCCCTAGTGGAATTTTAGTACATATACAAGAACCTAGAGGTGTTCTGAGTGCTACAAGTTATGGATGTCTTATCAGCCAGTGCAGAGGAATCCATCGTTCCCATTGGGCGAAGCATCTTTCCATGCCCAGCAATGCAACACTGACATACACTGGCATTCCTGACATACATGTAAATAGAAGCGTGTACAGTACACCTTTGGTGTTATTGCTCCATCTCCTTCTTGACTTCTTCTATATAATGGTGATCTGGTCCATAAGCCACCTCCATTATAGCGATTGCCTAAAGAACAGGAAAAAAAAAAAAAAAGAATTCTACCAATTGAGTAGTTATTATACAGCAGTGGTCTCCAAACTGTAGTCCTTTGTTTGCCTCTATGCGGCCCTTAGGACACTATTCCTCCAATTGATCTCATCAGTGGGGCACCCTTCCTCCCACCGGCACCATCCAGCGGGGCACCCTTCCTCCCACCGGCACCATCCAGCGGGGCACCCTTCCTCCCACCAGCACCATCCAGCGGGGCACCCTTCCTCCCACCGGCACCATCCAGCGGGGCACCCTTCCACCGGCACCCATCAGTGGGGCACCCTTCCTCCCACCGGCACCCATCAGTGGGACACCCTTCCTCCTACTAAAACCAACGATGGGGCATCCTTCCTCCTGCTAAAACCAATTATGTGGTGCAAGGTTTACTCCCACTGATGCCGGGACATTTTTTACTCACAGTGGCCACAGTCTGGCCCCTCTAAAGCATGAAGAACAGTAAACTGGCCCTTAGTTTAAAAAGATTGGAGACCCCAGTTATACAGGATTTATATAGTGCCAACAGTTAACGCAACACAACATAAAAGCAGATAGTAGCAATGCGAAGGCCCGGCTCAATAGAGCTTACAATAAAGGGAGTATTCACCCAGTTCTGGTCTCCAGTCCTCAGGAAGGATGTGCTGGAACTGGAGAGAGTCCAGAGAAGGGCAACAAAGCTAATAAGAGGACTGGAGGATCTCAGTTAGGAGAAACAAACTTGTCGGTCACATGCATATACACGATTGGAAAGATCCCAATCACAAGTATGCATTGGGAGCTCATTGATCCCCACCAGCTACCGTGCTGGGAGAGCGCTCTCAGCAAGGTACGTTTATACAGGGCCACATAGATGCAGCAGCTCAGCATTGAGGCCCAGCATGGTAGCCGGCAAGGATCAATAAGATCCTGATGCATACTGGAGATCGAGGTCTTTTCGATCATGTGACTGCTAATCAGAGTGGTCACATGACCTGAATGCCCACCTCCCGGCTTTTAGAAAAAAAAACTCTTAAAAGGTCACCAAAAAGAGGTTAAAAAACATACTTGCCCAGGAAGAAAGACACTTAAAGAAGAACGCATGGCAAACATTGCTTTTAATAATAATAAAAAAAAATAAAAAAAACGCACACAAAATTTTTATTTTCCCATGTAGTGGTTCAGTGCCTGCACTGCATGGGTTAACTGCTAGATTTTGTCTAGGGGATTGCAGAGTGGAGATATACTTGCCTAATCTACTGATCCTCCAAGCACAAGATCGTAGACCAGCTCTGGATGCGAGGGTGGCAGGAATAGTCCACCACTGGACATGGGGAGTGCAGTTTTCCAAAAGGATCGGGTAAATATAGCCTTTTAGGGCTCCCCTGGACAAAACAGTTAACCCATGCAGTGCGGGCACAGCCCTACTGCATGGGAGAACATTTTTCTCTTCATGGAGTTGTTCTTTAACTCCTTGCCGCTCGGCCTATTGCCAGCCAATGACAATTCACTGTACCACCCCCCCCCCCCCCACTACTGGTACCATGTAATCACTGTGGCCAATCACAGATCACATTACAATTGTACACCATGAAATGCTTTACTTCATGCCTTTCATTGTGTACTATTGGGGTGAGCTCTGATTGCTCACAGTGAGCACATGGTACAGACCGTCCCATCTGTACCATGTGATTAGCTGTGGCCAAACAAACACAGCTAACCCCAATAGTAAACACTGAGTGAATAGTTTCATAAACAAAAAAATAAAATAAAATGGTTGTTTATCACAAAAGAGCAGGCAGGCGGGGGAGGGTTGCGTGCGCACACCTTACACCCAAAAACCGGCAACGACGCACAGGTACCCCGTTGCAGTAAATGTACTGTGGCAGGTCAGCAATTGGCTGGAGGACAACCAATTATTGCAGATCAGTTTCCATCTTGTCAATGAGTAAAAATAAAAAAGGAAAATTAACACAAATGTAGACTTCCCACAGTGCCTTACATACCTTTTTTAGGGCCTTAATCCCAGCAGTCTTCTTCTCCAGGCCCATGTAAAGTCTGCCCAGCTTCAGCCACATGGAGGCCACGTTTGGAGAGTAGGGAGGATAGTGCTTGCTGGAAAAAAACAGAACAAAATGATATAAAGTTAAAATATATGTACTTCTATGGAAGCATGTCACTAGTGGTTAGCAGAAATGATTTCCGATTGGATATCACAATTTGAAATGTATTAAAGTGGAGGTCCGCCAAATTTTATTTTTATTTTTAAAAGCCAGCAGCTACAAGTACTGCAACTGCTGACTTAAAAAATGGACACTTACCTGTCCAGCACGCCCGCGATGATGTCAGCCGAGGACGAGCAATCGCTCTTTCCCTGGCTACACCCACCGCCATCCTCGGTTAGGGAATCGGGAAGTGAAGCGCTGTGGCTTCACTGCCCAATTACCTACTGCGCATGCGCGAGTAGTGCGCCGCACCATCACTGGTCCCCCGCACTCTCCTGGGAACAACGTGCTTTCCAGAAGACAGCAGGGGCTGCGGGTAGAGGCGTGTCTGCCGCAGTCCCGTATTCCCGGAAGTGGGTGCAAATACCTGTCTAAGACAGATATCTGCACCCCCTTCCTCCTGAAAAGGTGCCAAACGTGACACCGGAGGGGGAGGAGGGTTTCGAAAAGTGGAAGCTACATTTTTGGGTGGAACTCCACTTTAAGGTGCCAATTAGGAGATTTTTTAATACAGCTTACCTGTAAAATCTTTTTCTTGGAGTACATCACGGGACACAGAGCGGCATATTCATTACTATATGGGTTATATGGAGTACCTTCAGGTGTGGACACTGGCAATCTCAAACAGGAAGTCCCCTCCCTATATAACCCCCTCCCCTAGAGGGAGTCCCTCAGTTTTGTAGCAAGCAGTATGCCTCCCAAAAATGTTCCCCAAAAGAGGGGTGGGAGCTCTGTGTCCCGTGATGTACTCCAATAAAAAGATTTTACAGGTAAGCTGTATTAAAAAAATCCCTTTTTCTTTCTCGTACATCACGGGACACAGAGCAGCATATTCATTACTATATGGGATGTCCGAAAGCAATGCTTTAATGAGGGGAGGGAGACATCTTCCAAAAAAGGATTTAATTTAGAGGTATACTCAAATACTAGTAAATCCAACTTAGACAAGAAATGTAAATCTCAAATCTAAATCAAGGGAGCCCCCTCAGATCCTGAGGAGCTTGAATCGCGGCCTGTAGTACTGACTGCCCAAAGGCTGTATCCGCATTCCTTCTTACGTCCATTTGATAACATTTTGTAAACATGTGGACTGACGACCACGTTGCTGCCTTGCATATTCGAGCCATAGAGATCTGATGATGATGTGCTGCCCAGGAGGTGCCCATGGCCCTGGTAGAATGGGCCTTTGCCGACAAAGGAGGAGGCAACCTCTTCAAACCGCAGGCCTGAACGATTAATTGTTTAATCCATCTTGCGATGGTGGATCAAGCAGCTGCCTGACCCATCTTGGGCCCTTCCGGTAAAACGAACACCACATCTGTTTTCCGAACCTTCTCTGTAGCTTTAAGATAGGCCTTTATGGCCCTGACAATATCCAACATATGCAGCAACCCCTCCTTTCTAGAGGTGGGTTTTGGAAGAAGGATGGAAGTACCACATCCTGGTTCAGGTGGAAACTGGATATAACCTTTGGTAGAAAGGAAGAATGAGGACGGAAAACGCCCTATCCTTATGTAAAATGAGATATGGTTCCTTACAAGATAAGGCTGCCAATTCCGATACTCTCCTGGCCGAAACTATGGCGATCAGAAATACCGACTTTCTAGTCAGTAAAACCAAAGGTACCTCAGCCAACGGCTCAAAGGGTTGTTTCTGTAGAGTTGACAGAACAAGATTTAAGTCCCATAGAAAAAGTGGTGATTTGACTGGAGGATTAACACGTAAGACTCCCTGTATGAAGGTCTTAACCAGCGAGTGGGCGGCCAGCGGCCTCTGAAACCACACTGATAAGGCTGAAATCTGTCCCTAGATCGTGCTTAATGCCAGGCCTTTATCCACTCCTAGCTGGAGAAAACTTAATACTCTATCAATGGTATACTTGCGGGAAAACCATCTCTTAGACTCACACCAGCCTACGTAGGCCCTCCAAACCCTGTAACAAATTACCCTGGAGGCCGGCTTTCTAGCCTTAATGAGGGTAGGGATTACCTGCCTAGACAGACCTCTACCCCTGAGAATCAGGGATTCAGCCGCCAGGCCGTCAAATTTAGACGCCGTAATGCAGGGTGGAGGATCGGGCCTTGTGAGAGTAGGTCTGGCCATAGAGGAAGAGTCCAAGGGCCTCCCACTGCCAATTTCAGGACTAGTGAGTACCATGCCCTCCGTTACCAAGCTGGGGCTACCAGGATCACCGGCCTGTGCTATGATCCTGCGCAACAGGCGGGGTAGTAACTGCAGCGGGGGAAATGCATATAGAAGTTATGATTGATGCCAAGGGCAAACCAACGCATCGGTTCCGCAGGCCATAGGGTCCCTCGTTCGAGACCTGAACCTGTCTAGCCTCTTGTTGAATCCTGATGCCATGACGTCCACGTCTGGCACTCCCCACTTCTGGCAGATTGTCTGAAAGACCTGTGGATGCAGAGACCACTCCCCCGGCGACAGGGTTTGGCGACTTAGGAAGTACGCCTGCAGGTTGTCCACCCCGGGAATGAATATCGCCGATATGCAGGGTACATAAACCTCTGCCCACCGAAAAACCAAGCTCATCTCTCTTTGAGTGGCTTGACTCTTGGTTCCCCCTTGGTGGTTCACATATATGCCACCGCTGTGGCATTGTCTGAATGAATTCTCACCGAGGACCCCTGTAATCTGGATGTCTATGCCAGGAGGGCTAGCCGAGCCACTCCGATCTCCCAGATATTGATGGGCAGCTGCCTCTCCGCCTCTGCCCAAGTTCCTTGGCGAGTGAACTCGTTCAAGACCGCTCTCTAGCCTTCCAGACCACTGGGCAGAAAGACTCCCCTTCAGAAGGTTCTGAGGGTTTAACCACCAGCATAGACTCTGCCGGACCTTTAATGACGGCGTCACAGGAAACTCCAAGGCCTTTGCTCCCTTGCTCCAAGCTGCTAGAATTGTTTGGAAGGACGCCACGGCAGGCACTGCTGAGATCTGAACTCAGGATCTCCAGTTTACTAGACAGGCACTTTCACCAACTAAGCCACAGCGCCTCGCTTCTGTAGGACGCGAGTGTGAAGCGTGCGGTATCGCCTCGAACATGGCCATTAGTTTGCCTAGTAATCGCATACATAGGCGAATAGTTCTCTTTTGCTTAGAACCAATTGAATCAATTTTTTGATAGCCTCGACCTTTACCAGGAGCAGGAACACCCCTTTTGCTGTTCTGTGTCTAATCTCATGCCGAGATATTCCAACTGCTTTGTAGGTTGAAATGCTGATTTTTCCCCGGTTTAGGACCCAGCCGAACCTCTCGAGGTACTGAACCATGAGGGCTACTGCGCATTCCAGCCAAGGAAGCGAGTGATCTATGATTAAGAGGTCGTCCAGGTATGCTAGGACCAAGACCCCTTGGATCCTTAGATTGACTAGAATTGGAGCTAGGACCTTCGTGAATACCCGGGGGCCGTAGCCAGCCCGAAGGGGAGCGCCACGAATTGGAAGTGACGCTGTATCACTGCGAAGCGTAAAAAATCTTTGATGTGGCTGAAAGATTGGTACATGAAGGTAACCTTCCTTTATGTCTATAGAAGCCAGAAAGTCGTCCTTCTGGAGTGTGGCGGCTGCTGACCGAACGGATTCCATCCGGAAAGAGCGAACCCTTAGGTAAGCATTTAAACCTTTTAGGTCCAAAATTGGTCTGACATCGCCGATGGGCTTTGGTATGACAAACAGATTGGAATAGAAACCTAGCCCCTGTTCTTGGGCTGGTACCTCTACCATTATGCCCTGGTACAGCAGATGATCCAGTGCCGCCCGCATTGAGGCCTTCCTTGTGGAGGAAACTTTAGAAATTCTAATCTGTAGCCTGTGGCCACAGATGATCGGACCCCCTCTGTCGGGGATCGATACCATGGCCCCTTGCCCCCAGAGGCCTGTCCTTGCGATCCATTGTTAAAAGTTTGATCGCGCAGGAGGCCCGATACTGCCTGGAATTTGAGGGCCCCGGAACAGGGGGGAGCTGCCCTTTTAAACGCAGGACCCCGGAACTTCTTTTGACTGGTAAAAGGGTACTTTTGCCACTTGAACAGTCTGAATGTATTTATCCAGATCTTTCCATGGAAGGGAAAAACCTGCCAGTAGTCTTTTGCATGGGGCTCGGCCGCCCAGTTCTTCACCATAAGAGCCTTCTCATATGCACTAAAAATAGTGACAAATGAGACGCCTGCTGGATGGAGTCTTTTATAGCCTCTACCGCAAAGCACAGAGCTCTGGGAATATCCAATAACTCCTCTGCCTATTGGGCAGGGATGTCTTTAAGCATCCGTCTTGTCTGGTCCTTTAACGCCTGACAAACTCCAATTGCAGCCACTGCTGGCTGTACCACTGCTCCTGCCGTAGCAAAGGATGCTTGAAAACGTGTCTCTAAACGTTTATCGACCGGGACCTTAAACATTTGTATGTTTTCCCCCGGGCCAGTTAATGATTTATTCACACATGAGATGGCTGCGTCCACAGTTGGGAGCGCCCATTTTTTAGAAAAATTTCTCTTCCATAGGGTAACTAACAGAAAACCTTCCAGGCGGTCTCCCATCCAGGCACTAACCAGGCCCGACCCTGCTTAGCCTCCGAGATCAGACGAGATCGGGCGCTTTCAGGGTGATGTGGCCGTAGGCTTTAGGCGGCAGAAAATGTTCTGCCCGGTCGTCCCAATCCTGGAAAAACCAATTCCTCTAACAGAGGATGGACCGGAAAAGCTGTGTTGCTTAAAGGCGCTTTAAAAGAACCCAAAGAGGATACCGCAGGAACCTGAGGCTCTGGAAATGGCAAATTAAATGCCGAGCGGACCATGTCTGTCAAAGACTGGACCCACAGACTCTCCGTCTGGGAGGCTGAAAACGATTCCTCAGTGGTAGATCCTTCCTCTAGGTTCTGGTCCAACCGATCCTCCTGAAATTCTAATTCCTCCGGAGAGAGAATCTCAGCATCTGAGGATACACCTTTTGGCGATGGGGATCTAGTCCGCTTCTTGCCAGAAATAGAGCCAGCGATCATAGCTGTTAACTTTTTTCTCTAGCCCCCCTAGGGTGACGGCTAGCATCTCCTCTGTGATAACACAGGGTTGGGCCGATCTGGGCCAGCCTCAGCACCAGACCCCCACCCTAATGGCTTATCCAAGGTGACCCCTATAGGAATAACCTGTGGGGAAAGTATTGGCATATCATCAGAACCAGAGGAGGAACCCCTTTGTCTTTGCCCTTTTTTTTTTTTTGTGTTTTGATCCTGAACCTTTGGAAGCCATAATACAAAACCGAGGGACTCCGCTTACAACAACAACAGACTGTTATAGCCAGGAGTACAAAAAAAAAGGATTTTTAATAACAGCTTACCTGTAAAATCCTTTTCTTGAAGTACATCACGGGACACAGAGCGCATAGTCATTACATATGGGTTATATGGGTACCTTCAGGTGTGGACACTGGTGTAATCAACTTCACAGGAAGTTCCTCCCTATATAACCCCCTCCCACTGAGAGTGCTTTAGTTTTGTAGCAAGCAATTTCTCTGAGGTTACACAATGTTCCCCAAAAGAGGGGTGGGAGCTCTGTGTCCCGTGATGTACTTCAAGAAAAGGATTTTACAGGTAAGCTGTTATTAAAAATCCTTTTTTCTTTATCGTACATCACGGGACACAGAGCGCATAGTCATTACATATGGGATGTCCCAAAGCAATGCTCCATGAAGGGAGGGAGACCGTAAGGCCAAAAATAGCCAAACAAAAACATTATCAGGAGGTAAAATAGCTCCACCAACAGAAAAAAAGGGGGCGTGAACCGGGCCAGAGGATTCTATACTGCTGCCCGTAGGACCGCCTGCCCAAATGTACGGAAGACCAGGTTGCCGCTTTGCAAACCTGTGCCATAGAGATCTGATGGTGTGCCGCCCAAGAGGCACTCATGGCCCTCGTAGAATGGGCTTTAACTGATAAGGGAGGTGGAACGCGCTTCAGACCATAGGCCTGAAAAATCAGCTGCTTAATCCACCTAGCCAAGGAAGACTTGGCAGCCGGCTGACCCTTCTTGGGGCCATCCGGAAGAACGAAAAGCACATCTGTTTTCCGAATCTTCTCTGTAGCCTTGAGATAAACCCTCATGGCTCGAACCACGTCCAAAGTACGAAGCAGTCTTTCCTCTCTGGACTGGGGAGTAGGAAAGAAGGATGGTAGGACTAGGTCCTGATTCAAGTGAAAACTGGATATGACCTTAGGAAGGAAAGAAGGTTGAGGCCGCAGAACCACTCTGTCCTTATGCAGAATAAGGTATGGCTCCCTGCATGACAAGGCTGCCAGCTCGGAGACCCTTCTGGCCGAAGCCATAGCCACCAAGAAAACCAACTTTCGGGTTAGCAGCACAAGAGGGATTTCTGTCAGAGGTTCCAACGGCTGCTTTTGTAAAGCTGACAAGACCCGATTTAAATTCCAGGGGCCGAAGGGAGCTCTAATAGGGGGATTCACATGCAAGACCCCCTGTAAGAAGGTTTTCACAAGCGAATGCGTGGCCAAAGGCCTTTGAAACCATATCGATAAGGCAGACACCTGCCCCTTTAGAGTACTAAGAGCCAACCCCTTGTCAACACCAACCTGGAGGAATCGCAAGATCCTGTCAATAAAAACTTGCGAGGATGCCCTCCTTGAGACTCGCACCACTCCACATAGGTCCTCCAGACTCTGTAATAGATATTTCTAGAGACTGGCTTTCTAGCCTGAATTAACGTAGATATGACCTGGGCTGAGAGGCCTCTGCCCTTAAGAATTAGGGATTCAGCCGCCAAGCCGTCAAATTTAGCTGCTGTGAAGCAGGGTGGTAGATCGGGCCCTGAGACAGCAGATCTGGGCGCAGGGGGAGTGGCCACGGTGCCCCTACTGACATCCTCACGATGAGTGCGTACCAAGCCCTTCTGGGCCAGGCTGGGGCCACCAGGATCACCGGCCTGCGCTCCACCCTGATCCTTCGTAGAAGGCGGGGAATCATCTGTAGTGGAGGGAACGCATACAGGAGAGAAAACTGGTGCCAGGGGCAAACCAACGCATCGGTCCCGTAGGCCGAGGGGTCCCTGGCTCGGGATACGAATTTGTCCAATTTCTTGTTGAATCTTGTTGCCATGATGTCCACCTCGGGAACTCCGAATCTTTGGCAAATCTCTTGGAATACCTGGGGGTGAAGAGACCACTCTCCCGGGAGTAACTGTTGACGACTCAAAAAATCTGCTTGAGAATTGTCTATCCCTGGGATGAACACTGCTGAGATGCAGGGTACATGGGCTTCGGCCCATGAGAAAATCAGGTTTACTTCCCTTTGAGCCGCTAGGCTCCTTGTGCCCCCCTGGTGGTTTATGTATGCCACCGCTGTGGCATTGTCGGACTGTATCCTTACTGGCAGACCCTGCAGGGGGAGAGTCCAGGCGACCAGGGCCAACCGAGCAGCTCTGATCTCTAGGACATTGATGGGAAGCAGACTTTCTGCCTCTGACCACTGTCCCTGCTGGGTCCATTTTCCTAAGATTGCCCCCCAACCTGTAAGGCTGGTATCTGTGGTTACTATTTTCCACGTGATGGGGCAAAAGGTTTTCCCTTTTGACAATTTTTGAGGGACCAGCCACCAGTACAGGCTGCGCCTGACTCCTGGGGAAAGACCTAATGGACGGTCTAATGCCTGTATGGACCTGTTCCAAGCAGAGAGAATAGCTGCCTGGAGAACTCTGGTATGGATCTGGGCATAGGGCACTGCTTCGAAGGCGGCTACCATCTTTTCCAGCAGTCGCATGCATAGGCGAATAGTCGGCCTCTTTTTGCCTAGGACTATTTGAATTGTTTGAGTCAATGACCTGATCTTTTCTTGAGGTAAAATTATCCTCTGGCATTCTGTATCTAATCGAAGGCCTAGATATTCCAACTGTCTTGTGGGTTGCAACCTCGATTTTCCTTGGTTCACAACCCACCCGAATTCTTGTAGATGCCGAACTGTGCGGACTACTGCATGATTGAGGTTGGAAGCTGATCTGTCGATAACCAGGAGATCGTCCAGGTATGCCAGGACCAAAATGCCTTCTGTCCTTAGGACGGCTAGCACCGGGGCTAACACCTTTGTGAATACCCGCGGAGCTGTTGCCAACCCGAAAGGGAGGGCTACGAACTGGAAATGACTTTGATCTATCATAAAACGAAGAAACCTGTGATGTGCTGGGTAGATCGGCACATGCAGATATGCATCCTTTATGTCTATAGATGCTAGAAAGTCGCCTTGATGCAGGCTGGCTGTCACTGAACGTATGGAATCCATACGAAAGGTCTGAATCTTTAGAAAGCGATTTAGTCGTTTGAGGTCTAGGATAGGCCTGACGTCGTCATTGTATAATAAAAAGGTTGGAGTAGAATCCCAGACCCCTTTCTTGGGTTGGTACTACAATTACTCCTTGGAGCCAGAGGCGATCCAACGCCTTTACGAGAGAGGCCCTCTTTAACGGGTCGCTTGGAAGACTTGACCCCTGAAAATGAGGAGGGGGGATTTCTCGAAACTCTAGTTTGTAGCCTGTGGCTACCACGGACCGAACCGAAGAGTCGGGAATTCTGGCCTTCCAGACTTCGGAGAAAAACTGAAGTCTTCCCCCCACCCAAGAGAGTGGGGGCGCCCCTTCATGAATCTGACTTGATGACTGGTTTAGCCGGCTTGCGAGACCAGGGCCTCTTGTTTGCCGCGGCTTGTCCCTGTGGGCGGCTATTAACTGCTGAACGCCCGGGAGGCCGTCGATACTGACGGGAAGTCGAAGGGGCCGAGCCTGGAAAGGCCTGTCGTTTAAACGCGGGCCCACGCGGTCTTTCCTTGACCGGTAAGGAAGAACTTTTACCACTTGATATGGTTTGGATATATTTATCTAGGTCTTCACCGAATAGTCTTCCCCCATGAAAGGGAAACCCTGCTAAAAGCTTTTTGCAGGGTGCCTCTGCTGACCATTTCTTTAGCCACGAAGACGACGCATGTGAACCACCAGCAGAGATAACCGGGATGCCTGTTGGATGGAGTCCTTAATAGCATCTACTGCAAAGCAGAGAGCCCTAGGGAAATCTGCTAATTCACGAGTTTGCTGAGCCGGCATGTCCTTTAACATCTGTTTTGCCTGATCCTTTAAGGCCTGACAAACGCCAATGGCTGCCACCACTGGCTGAACCATGGCACCTACTGTGGTGAAAGAAGCCTTCAGTAGGGTCTCTAATTTTTTGTCGACCGGATCCTTGAACAACTGGACATTTTCAACTGGACAGGTCAGGGATTTATTCACGCAGGAAATGGCCGCGTCCACTGTGGGGAGTGCCCATTTCTTTCAAATTCCTCTTCCATATGATAGAGAATAGAGAACCTCTTAGGAGGGATAAAGATCCTATCAGGTCGAGCCCCCTCCTGGTAAATCACGCTCCGCAGAAGGGGGTGAATCGGAAAAGACACACAAGTTAATGGAGCCTTTAAAGAACCCAATGAGGATACCACAGGGGCTACTAGTTCTAGCACTGGAAGTTTAACCACTTAAGGACCCCCGCACGCACATATACGGCCACAACATGGCTCGTACAGGCACAAGGGCGTAAATTTACGTCCCCGCCTGAGTGCGGTTCGGGGGTCCCATCGGGACCCCCTCCGCGGCGTGCGGGGGTCTCCCTACCTCTGGGAGCGATCCGGGATCTGCGGGCGGATGTCCGTGTTTTCCGCCCCCCCCGCGATCGCTCCCAGCCAATGGGAGCGCGCTCCCAGCCTGTCACTTCCTCCTCCTGTGTTTACACAGGAAGGAGGAAATGATGTATTCTCTCATCGCAGCGCTGTTTCCCAGCGCTGCTGATGAGAGAAGACATGCCAAGTAAGTGTGCACCAACACAACACTGACACACACTCACATAGGCATATTAACCCCTTGTGATCGCCCCCCCCACCCCCCTGTCACAGTGTTACTGAATGCAGTGATTTAATCACTGCATTTAGTGTCAGTGTGACAGGCACTGTAAAAAACAGTTAGTGTTAGGTTCAGGATAGCCCCCCCACCCCCCCTAATAAAGTTTTAACCCCCTGATCACCGCCCTAGTTAACCCTTTCACTCCCTATTGCCAGCGTCACTAAGCGATCATTTTTCTGATCGCTGTATTAGTGTCGCTGTTCCCGCTAGGTAGCTATTTTTTTTTATTGCGATTTTTTTTTTTACTAAAGACATGTGGCTAAATAAATTTTGGCCTAAATGTTTGACTAAAATTTAGTTTATTTGATTTTTTTTTTAACAAAAAGTAAAAAATAGTGTTTTTTTTTCAAAAATGTCGCTCTATTTTTGTATATAGCGCAAAAAATAAAAAAATCGCAGAGGTGATCAAATACCACCAAAAGAAAGCTCTATTTGTGGGAAGAAAAGGACGCAAATTTTGTTTGGGAGCCACGTCGCACGACCGCGCAATTGTCTGTTAAAGCGACGCAGTGCCGAATCGCAAAAACACCTTAGGTCATTTACCAGCGTATTGGTATATATCGGTCAAAGACTGGATCCACAGGCTCTCCGCTTGAGAGGCCGAAAAATATTCATCTACAGTGGACCCTCCATGTCTGAACCTTCGGGACTTGGGTCTGCTTGATCCCCTTGTGGGTCCCGTTCCTCCGAAGAGGAGACCTCCGCATCTGAAAACACCAAACTAGGTGAGGGGGATCTAGCCCGTTTGCTACTTGGCAAAGGGCGGGCAAACAAAGCAGTTAACCTTTTCTCTAGCCCACCCAGGGTGGTCGCTAGCATTTCTTCCGTTACGTAAACGGGAATGGGTGGATCGGGGGCCGCCTCTGCCCCCAGCATCCCCAATGGCTCTTGTACTATGCTACTCGGTGGTCTAACTGGTGAGGGTGGGGCCGTTGAAGCCTGGCCCAAATCCTATGACCCCGATGGAGACCCCTTTTGTTTCTTGGCACCTTTTGCAGCCTTGGCTGGTCCTGATGCCTTTGGAGCCATTGCACAACCTTGAGTCACCCCTCTAGCCAACACCTGACTGTTGTAGCTAGGAGTAATTAATATGAGAACAGGCTGAGGAAAACGAAAAAAAAATTTTTTTTTTTTTTTTTTTACCCGCCTGGGAGGTGGCAATACTGAGGAAAACCTGTGAGTATTGCAACACCAATGCCCGTTAGCCGGAGTCCAAGGTTGACTCAGATACTGCTGGATCTAAGGCTGAGTCCCTTTAAGCAAAAAAACTTTTTTTTTTTTTTCTGGTCAATAGTGGAACTAAGTCCTAGACCTGAAGATCCACAAACCGCCACTGGGTGTCACTGTGGCCAAAAGACCCAGCTGCACGCTCTGTATCCTTTCTTCCTCTGCCTCCAGGAGGGAAAGACCAGCCAGAGAAAAAGTTTTTTCCTTTAAACAGACCCTGACGCTGCTGGCCCGCCCCCCCGACGCACGCTGACGCTATAAAAGACGGCGTGCATGCGCGCGCACGCGCACACGCGCGCGCACCCCCCCACGCTGAAAACCACATGGAGGAAGCAGAGCAGAGGAAACAACATGGACCAGCGCCAGGCAGCACCAACAGACACCAGGTAAGCACTAATCTTATTGTAGTGCACACACAGAGAGGAAGCTGTCCCCATGGGCTTCCTAAGAAACAGGAGTTTTCACCAGCAATTCCCTCTTTAAAACATGTGGGGTTGCAGTATCAATGCTAACAGGCAGACCTGGGGTGAGTAGCAAATATATATCTTACACAAGTATACATATATCTACATGTAATCTGGGTAAACATTAGTATCCCATCCTGCCCACACAGACATAGTGGAGATAGTGGCTGATGCACAAGCATACTGTTAGCCAACCCAGAACCCCCAGGGGGATACCTACTGTCGAACCAAGTCCCGCAGGTTCCCTCTTACCTGCTCCACGCCGCAGGGTATTGCAAACTGCAAGAGGCCCAATCTTCCCCCATCTCCGTGGGTATTGTCTCGGACCTTCAGGGACCGGGGTCCTGTGTTTAAGGAACCCACACCCCTGGACCTATATAGCATCCTGGCATCAGTAGCGTTTAGTCCTGGAAGAGACCAAGGCACTGGAGCCCAGAATCCAGCCCTCCAAGGAGAGGCATTATAGGCAAAACCCCACTCCAGCAGGGCCCGGGTACCGTACACCTTGGCTTTGAAGCACTTCGGACGGATCCGGCTAGCTATCCTGGGTCCCGAGACCTCCGAGGGACAGCTAGACGTGACCAACACCTAAGACACTGGCGAAAAAACTAAAACACTCTCAGTGGGAGGGGGTTATATAGGGAGGAACTTCCTGTGAAGTTGATTACACCAGTGTCCACACCTGAAGGTACCCATATAACCCATATGTAATGACTATGCGCTCTGTGTCCCGTGATGTACGATAAAGAAATAAGGTTTAGGGGACAATAGGATCACTAATGCCCAAAAACGGTGGGGCTCAGTATGTTTTCCTTTATAATATTATTGTTTTTCACAACATACAGCCCCACCCCCAACATGTTTGCCAGCATTCAACCTGTTGCTAAGGGGATTTTTGGCTTAACCAAAAGTATTGGAGCTGACTCCAGCATGTAGTACCCCTTCTCGCCACCGGGAGTCACTGTGCTGCCAGCTCTACGTCCTCTCTCTTCCAGCTCAGCTTTGAACTGAGCTAAGAACGCGCCTGCTGTGTATAACAGCAATTGAAGGCACGCCCAGTCTACACTGCAGTCACGCTGCCCGCCCCCCCACCCCCCCCTCCCGAACGGCGCGAAAATGTTTCTATATGCATGTGCGCGTGCACGTGCGACTGTCGGGGGAGGAGAGCCCAGGAGGAGACGCACTCTGGAGCCCAGGAATGCAGGCTGGAGGACGCATTAGGCGGCAGATTTGAATCCCGGCTAGGTAAGGCTAAAAACAGGCCCCTAAGGAGTCCCTTTAGCCTAGAGACAGATCTGTTTTCTTAAAAAAAAAAGATCTTCAACCAGCGAGCAGCAGGTAGCTAGCAAACATACATAGATAGGTAGGGGGATCAAGTGATGGGGGGGGGGGGGGGGGGGGGAACATTTCAGGGCATCCTGTCCATCAGACATAGTGACCATGGTGCCAATGCAGAGCATACTCAGGCTACCCCCCTTAAGATCTCCCCTGGAGAGCCTGCTGTCGAACCAAGTCCCGCAGGCTCCCCTCTTACCTGCTCCATGCCGCAGGACGTTTGCAAAACGGTCCAATCTTCTCCCATCTCCGTGGGTAGCGTAGTAGACCTTCAGGCACTGGGGTCCTGGAAGGAACCGCTGTCCTGGACCTATACAGCACCCTGGCAAACAGGATCTTTTGGTTTAGAAAACTCCAAGTCCTGGGCCCAGGGTCCAGCCCTCTAGAGAGGAGCATTATAGGCAAAACCCCACGGTTTGGGGCCCGGGTACTGTCCACTTTGGCACTGAGGCTCCTTGGACAGATCCGGTTAGCCCGCCTTAATCCCAAGGATGTGGAGGCAAAGCTATTCCGTGACCAACACCTAAGACACTGGCGAAAAAACTGAGGTACTTCCTCTATGGGAGGGGGTTATATAGGGAGGGGACTTCCTGTTTGAGATTGCCAGGATATGGTCTATATGTAAGGGTTTAATAAAAGCCACCTTCCCTACTACAAAATAAAAAAAGAAAGGCTGCCATTGGTAACCCATCCTTATGAAAATGCTAGGTGCCCGGCTTCAACGTATGGCTTCAATGTCTGCAAAGTCACTGACCCACACCAAGCATGTGGATGGAAGCTGCGACTTCACTTGCTGCATGCTTGATGTTCTGGTTGTCAATGCCTCTGGAGGTACTGAAGTCACAAAATAGGCATGACAACCAACTAAGACTTTCAGAAGGTCATTGTGGCAGTTTCTATAGTGCTTTAAATGACAGGTTACCTTAAACCCCCCCCCCCCCCCATGGCTGTAATGACCCAAGTACATGGTAAACCACGGTCACCCTCCACCATATAAAACACTACAGGTGCTCTTTAATGCCAATTCAGATGTTATCAGAATGGGTATGGTGATTGAGACTTACCGGTACGGCTGGATGATTTTTCCTCCATACTTCAAGGCTCCTTCCCAGTCCTGCATGTACAGGCAGATTCCCATGGACTGATACGTCATGTGTAACATATAAATGTTCGTCTCTGCAAATAACGTTCCCATCTTCTCCATACTGAGCTCACACATCTCCAGCAGTTCGCTAGGACGTGGTATGGTTAAGGAAGAAAATAAAATCACAGACCTCCTCAGAGAAGTAACCCTGTCGGTACCACTGTCACACCAGGCTTGCACTGGACCCCCCAGGATTCTCTGGTGGGGGCCCCTGTACAGAGTCCAGTGTACTACTAATTTTAATGAATGAAAGTACTTTGGCGGAAATTAATCCCTAAGCCAGGGATGTCCAAACTTTTTTCAAAGAGGGCCAGATTTGATGATGAAGTGAACATGCGCGAGGGCCGACCAGTTTGCCCGATATGCATTTAATTTTAATGGGTCAAAGAATATTAACTAATACACTGCCCAACAAGAATTCTATTATCTTTTGTGGCTGTGTGTGGTGAAAAGTCCAAGAATGAGCTCGGGCGTGTTATTTGGATATACCGTATAACATGCACAGGCGTATAACACGCACCTTCACTTTAAGAGGGAAGTTTCAGAAAAAAATAAAAATAAATTGTATTTTAAATAAAGAACTGTGAAGCAAAATAAGGGTCAGTGCCCATCTGCAGCCTCACCATTGCCATGAATGCAGCCTCACCATTGCTCCAATTGGCATCAGTGCAGCCGCACCATTGCCATCAGTGCAGCCTGATCCATATGCCCATCTGAAGCCTCAGAGGGGACGAGCGCCAACAGATTACATACAGGAGAGTCTTCTGTTTACTCGGCAGCCTCTTTAATACAAAGTCCCACCTTTGAGAGACAAAACAGTCGTCCAATGCCAGCCCAGGAGACGGACTTCCTATTACAGAGGCTGCCGAGTAAACAGGAGATTTTCCTGTATGTAATCCAATGGCGCTCATCCCGCCCCCTCCCAGGAACAATAAATACGGTATACAACTTTTGTGCCCCCCCCCCCCCCCTTCCCCAACGGTTCGTTGGGGGCCAAAAAAATATATCCAAAATTACCAGTGAGGCCGTATGAAACCGGACCACTTGCCGCAACTGGCCCGCGGGCCGGACTTTGGACATGCCTGCCCTAATGACAGATCTGAAAATGGTTCAGAAAAGGAGGACATTAGAAGAGAAGCTGGGAGGCACAGTCAAGTTTCATCCGCAGATGGCACTGCCCCAGGACCTAAGGTAACAAAATATAACTAAAAGACAAAAAATAAATAAAAAATTCCATCAAAACACAAAAGTAAAATGAAAATCCCATTTTGGTTTGGCAAAAGAACAGGAAAAGAAGGCACATCATCTTTGCCCATGCCAAGCTGCTGCTGGCAAAGCAAACAGAATATTGTCATGCATTAAAAAGGGGATTAACTCCAGAGATAAAACGATAATTCTCCCACCCTACAAGACTCTGGTCCGGCCGCACCTGGAGTATGCCGTCTAGTTCAGGGAAAAAGTCCTCAGGAAGGATGTGCTGGAACTGGAGAGAGAGAACAGAGAAGGGCAACAAAACTAATAAAGGGTCTGGAGGGTATTAGTTATGAGGAAAGGTTACGGGCACTGAACTTATTCGGTCTATGGGCAGACTAATTGCGCCCAAGTCAATCCAGTAATCAACTTACAACCAGAATGCCAGATTCTTCCATTCAATTGTTGCCAGCTGTTATAGCCGCTAGCAATCATCACCATTCAACCCCACAGGAGCAGCTAACCCCTTGCGGGAGAACACAAAAGCTCAAAAGGAGAAATTCCCCCTTCAACACCGACTGGTTGATGGGCAAAATCAAGGGATTTCCTTTCCTGCAAGAAAGACAAAATTGCATCATCTATGGCCAGCTTAACATTGCTTATATTAGTATCGTAGCCCCTCAGTTTTCATTTCATCTTACCCAGCAGGTTACAGTGTGCACAGCATTAGACTATATGAACTAGTGTTTGGATGATTGCATTTACTTCTGCTCTACCTTCTTATATTTGTACAACTCCATGGAGAAAAGATGTTGCCACACTGTACACAAACATCAACATAGCAAAACTCATGTAATTGACAATAAAAGCAACAATAGAAACACATAATAATAATGGCTAAAAAAAGGAACATAAAAATGAAATCCAAGTGAAGAGCAGGAAGTCAAACATGGAAGTTCTACCACATTCCCCAACTTGGAAAGTTCACCCAATAGAGTACAAGGCCACCGGATCAAATATTTTACTTAGAAACGGGGGCAGCAATGGGTTCAAGCGCCCTTTGGCTTCTTAAATGAGGCAAGATCTCTCTGCAAGTTTTGGGGGTGGTGTGGTGAATCAGGGGGCACTTGTCTATTTTCACACACTGGGGCCTATTAAGAAAACATGGCAATGTAGCCAGTCAGCTATATAGGATTAATGCTACAATTATAAACGGTAGGCCCGGTGCAACCCTCGGCCTTATTCACATGAGCGTACCGATCAGTACACCTGTGCGAAGAGCCATCTTCACCCAAGTGGGATGTACAGTTGTTCCATGCAGCCTGTTCGGATCAATGGGAGGCGGTACGAATCTGCATGAGCCTCCAAGCGCGTTCGATGTATAGATCAGAATGCAGTCGGTTTGCATGCTCTGATCCTTGCAGCCACCTGCCTGCCATTGATCTGAACTGGCTTAACTGAATGGAACCTCTGTAAATCCCATGTGCGTGGAGATATTTGCACAAGTGTGCAGATGAGCATACCCACGTCAATAAGGCCCTTTAATGCTTTACTGGAGTGCACTTAAAAAAAAAAAAAAAGACAAATTATTATTATACACGATTTATATAGCGCCAACAGTTTACGCAGCACTTCACAATGTATAGGGGGAACAACCGTTCAATACAAAAGGTACAGGAGGGCCCTGCTCATAGATCTTACATTCTAAAAAGGAAGGGGGTGGTGGTACAAAAAGAACAAAGGGCAATAGCTGCAGAAAATGAATTGATGGGGGTGGCTCAGGGACAGTTAGGCGGTTGTGGGATGGGCTTCCCTGAATAAATGAGTTTTCAGGGATCTCCTAAAGGTGGACAGGGTAGGGGCTGATCAGACATACCGGGGCAGGGAGTTCCAGAGAATGGGAGAGGCTCTGGAGAAGTCCTGAAGGTGAGCATGGGAGGAGGCAACAAGGAAGCTAAAGAGCAGGAGGTCCTGGGAGGAGCGGAGGGGACGATTTAGGCAAGAATAAAAAAATAAATAAAAATACTATGCATTTACATGAAAACGGGCCTTTTAACATCTTTTATCAGAACCCCATTTCTTCTTTTTAATAGCTCACTGTATGTGAACGCTGCATGCCATGGCTGAATGGATCCATCAGACCCCATGATGCATTGGGAAATTGTCATGTTCTGCCCCTGCGTTTGTTGTGCGGATGTATCAGAGCATACAACCAAAAGGTTGCTGAATGGAATATTTTGCAGAAGACAGAACATAAAGTCATGGCCTAGAGGTAAACACACACAAAAAGGATATTTTTGAAATGCTTGGCTCTCCTGAACTCTTCCACCACACCTCGGGCATATTTGATCATGTCTCGTACATCCTTAGGGTTGGGTGGTTCATTGAGTTTCCTGATCTCCAGCTTTGCCTTGTCCTGGCAGAAAAATAAAAATAGTAATAAATAAAACCCACACGTCGTGTTATCAGCTTCTGATGTAAAAATTGTACATGCAGACACAGAGCGATTGGCTTTCAAGGAAAGGCGTCATCTACTACTATTTACATAAAGCTGACCGCACATGGTACAGTGAGGGAAAAGGTATTTGGCCCCCTGCTGATTTTGTACATTTGCCCACTGACAAAAAAATTTGCAGTTTATAATTTTAATAGTAGGTTTATTTTAACAGCAAGAGACAAAGAACAAAAAAAGAAAAAAATCCTGAAAAAAACATTTAAAAAAGGTTATAAATTGATTTGCATTTTAATGAGCGAAATTATTATTTGGCCCCTTTACAAAACCCTTGTTGGCAATCACAGACGTCAGACGATTGTTGTTGGCACAAGATTTGCACACATCTCAGGGGGCATTTTGTTCCACTCCTCTGCAGATCCTCTCCAAGTCATTAAGGTTTGGAAACTCGAACCTTCAGCTTCCTCCACATATTTTCTATGGGATTAAGGTCTGGAGACTGGCTAGGCCACTCCAGGACCTTAATGTGCTTCTTGAGCTACTCCTATGCCTGCGTCATGCGTTTTGGGTCAGTCATGCTGGAATACCCATCCATGACCCATTTTCAGTGCCCTTGATTTTGGTCTCATTTGACCACAACATTTTCACCCAGTTCTCCTCTGAATCATTCAGATGTTTATGAGCAAACTTCAGATGGGCCTGTACATGTGCTTTCTTAAACAGAGGAACCTTGCGGGTGCTGCAGAATGTCAATCCTTCACGGTGTAGTGCGTTACCAATTGTTTTCTTGGTGACAATGGTCCCAGCTGCCTTCAGATCATTGACAAGATTCTCCTGTGTAGTTCTGGGCTGATTCTTCAGTTCTCATGATCATTGAAACTCCACGAGGTGAGATTATGCATGGAGCCCCAGACTGAGGGAGATTGAGTGATTTTGCATTTCTTCCATTTGCAAAGAAATCGCACCAACTATTGTCATGCTCTCACCAAGCTGCTTGGCGACGGTCTTGTAGCCCATTCCAGCCTTGTGTAGGTCCACAATCTTGTCCCCGACATCCTTGGACAGCGCTTTAGTCTTGGCCATGGTGGAGAGATTGGAATATGGATGGATTGCTTCTGTAGACGGGTGTCTTTTATACAGGTAACAAGCTGAGATTCGGAGCACTCCCTTTAAGGGCCAGTTCACACCAGACGCAGCTCTGTTCAGTTCTGTGTGCTTTTTTTCTACACAAAGTGCATGCACAATGTTTTCCATGTCTTCCAATGGCTCTAGTTCACACCATGCAGTCAGTTTCTGCACCGGAAACTGACCGCGTGTTGTGAACTAGAGCCATTGGAATACACAGAAAACACTGTGAATGCATTTTTATGCAGAGAAAATGCGCACAAAACTGTACGGAACTGCGTCTGGTGTGAACTGGCCCTAAGAGAGTGCTCCTAATCTCAGCTTGTTACCTGTATAGTAGACACCTGGGAGCCAGAAATCTCGCTGATGGATAGGGGGACCAACTTATTTTACTCATTAAAAGGCAAAAAAAAAATGCATTTTCTGGATATTTTTTGTTGTTATTCTGTCTTTCACTGAAAAAACAAAAAAAAAACAAACACACAAAATAATGCTTACCGTAATGGATGTCTATCCATCTACCTCATCAGATTAACTTGAGAGCCCGATTAAGCTTTCTGTAGCGTGTGTGTGTGTGTGTGTGTGTGTGTGTGTGTGTGTGTGTGTGTGTGTGTGTGTGTGTGTGTGTAGAGCCTGGACCTTGGTTGCAGTTTGCATTGAGCCCCTGTTCATCACTACAGACCCTTTAGCCACTAAGCAGCAATCAGAGTCCCTTGAGGTCCACACTTCTATAGACGCACCTTTTCTTCTACAAGGTTTTCATTTCAGTCTCTTTAGTAGTTGCTGGCATACACATCTAGACTATAAGAAATTCAGAATAATGTGATTGTATCTTCACCTTCTCTCTCATTGTGCACTCTCTGCATTCACAAGTGAAGAAGTAAGAATCTAGCAGTCTATCATTCCGATCTTCTGTGGGGTAGAGCAGATCAATGTAGCTGGTGAACACCTAGGAACAAGAAGGACATTGACAGTTAAGGCACCGGTCACACGCACCCTTTAACAATGTAGTATCCATGCAATCTTCATCCAAAACTATACCAATAAAGTAAAATGGAAGACCATTAGTCACCAGCACACCAAGCAGTCATCTCATATAGTCCAGATAATTATTAAAGCAAACCGTAACACAATGCAATACGAGGTGGTGTAATGTTCTGGGGCCACGCAGGGCCTCTTCATCAGACAGTCATGACAAAGAGGTCCTGCATAGCCCCACTAGCTTTTATTGCATTGTGTCATGTAAAGAGCGCACCAACCCCCCCCCCCCCCCACCCCTTTATCAAATACTTAGCATTGCCAATTCCTCCATTGAAGCAGGTAGAAGTAAATTATCTCCTCCCGTGGGACAGCCTTCAGGTCTAGCATTGCATGACGAGAACACATGACAAAAGGAGTGATGTCACAGTTCCACCTATTATAAATCAGCCAACACTGGCTATTTTAGTGCCGTTTGCAACACAGTGCTGTGGGAGACCAGAATGGGCAAGTACGACACTGTACTGACCATAGGGACTGGCAGAAGGGACCACAACTGGGGGGGGGGACCAGAAATCTGACACACCCAAAAGTGTGTCAGATGAAGAGGATTTCCCTTTCACTGCAGCTCTTAAAGGGACAAAAGAATAGTGGTGCTGGCAGAGCACTAGGCCAGTGTAATGTCTTTACAGCAGGGATATGCAATTTTCGGACCACCAGCCGTTTCAAAACTACAAGTCCCATCATGCCTCTGCCTCTGGGTGTCATGCTTGTGGCTGTCAGAGTCTTGCTATGCCTCATGGGACTTGTAATTCTGCAACAGCTGGAGGTCTGCTAATTGCATCTCTCTGCTTTACAGGCATACTTCTTTAGGCATCTTAATTTTGTGACTGGGTTGCTGAAAGCATTTGTCCTTGTAAACACTTTTTTTTTTTATAACAAACACACTACATGGTCATACAGTACTCGCCTCCACTGTGCAGTTTGTTTTGCACAGACTGGCCCCAATCTACCTCTTCTGGTGTCCCCCGGCGGCGTTGGTAGCTCCTCCCCCGCATCGGGTGTCCACGTTGGAGAAGCGCTTTCCTTGGTGGACACCAGTGCACACACAAAGCAGGACTCGGCCCTGCCCCCCTGGGTCATTAGATCAATTGACAGCAGCGGGAGCCAATGACTGCGCTGCTATCAATCTAACCAACCAATCAGGACACGATACACCAGCTAGAGTTGGTGTGCTTGTTCCCAGCCTGAGGTAGACAGCGTTCAGGTTAGTAAAATGGGGGGCTGCAGCACTACATAAGGTTTTTCATCTTAATGCATTAAGGTGAAAAAACATGAGGGTTTACAACCCCTTTAAAGTCTCCCCCCCCCCCTTTGTAAAACATTTGGAATGATTGTTGTAATAATCTCTAAAAGCCACAAGGGGGTACTGTAGGACAGAATAATCCTATACAACAACAGCTGGTACAACCCCATCACTCATAGTGTAAATCTATTCCTGGAGCCTGTGGCATGCCTACATTTATTCAAGGGGTCCATTTAATTATATGTTTAGACCCTTCCTCGTAATCTTATCAAGATTCCAAGCAGTAAGCAGACTGCCACAAAGAAAAACGGGCCGCTGCCAGACTATGTCCCCCCATGCAGCCATTCTTATCCTGATAATCTTCCAGCTAGTTGTGACTTCTTGTGTTAGTAAAAGCTTCACAGTAAGACTTGCTGCTCCCACGTTACAAGCTGGCCGGCCTCCAATGGGCCATACTGCACAGCAGGACCCGGAACTTCTATAGGTCACATCTATTTAAAGGCATGTCTATTGAAGTCCCCGGCTCTTAAGGCTCTTTCCCAGTCTCCCGAATTCCACATGTATAATGTCAGTGAGGTACGGGGATAGCACAAGTATTTCTTGGCGTGGCCGGGAAAGGTCTGACATTTGCTCACAGCCACTGCGGTTTCACAGCGTTCCTGGACAAAGACCGTCCTAGTGACAGGATGAAACTTTATGGGGATTGTTCTCTATGTACCCCTGAATTAAAAAGGGCCAAATATAGGCTTCATCATTAATACATATCATATTTGATTATGGCTTACAGCTAGAGAAAACCCAATATTCAGCATCTCAGAAAATTAAATTACACAAGACCAAAAAAAAAAAAAAAAAGGATTTTTAATATAGAGAAATTGGCTTAGTGAAAAGTATATGCCATGTAGAGTATAGTATGTACTCCGTACTTGGTCAGGGCTCCTTTTTTTGAGAATTACGGCATCAATGCGGTGTGGCATGGAGGTGATCAGCCTGTGGCAATACTGAGGTGTTATGGAAGTCCAGGTTGCTTTGATAGCGGCCTTCAGCTCATCTGCATTGTTGGGTCTGCGTCTTATCTTCCTCTTAACAATACCCCACAAATTCTCTATGGGGGTTTAGGTCAGGCGAGTTTACTGGCCAATCAAGCACAGCGATACCATGATTATAAAACCAGGTATTGGTACTTTTGGCAACAATGAAGATGACCTGAAGGCTGCTATTAAAGCAACCTGAACTTCCATAACACCTCAGCAGTGCCACAGGCTGATCTCCTCCATACCACACCGCATTGATGCAAAAATTCATGCAAAAGGACAGAGTATTGAGTGCCTACTATACATCAGGAGTGCCCAACCAGTGGCCAAGGGGCCAAGTGTGGCCCGCGGAGCCCTCTGCTCTGGGATGGAATAGAATACTGTTATAAAAGGTCATTACTAAAATCACAGTGTATATATGGGCATATCTGTTCTGCAGTGGTTGGTTACTGGGCTGCTTTCAAACTGATCCGCAGGTGCAGAGCAGCGCACCTGCGAGTTACCTGCACCGAGCCATACACATTCTGAAAATGCACCAAACATGCAGAATATAATAGAAGTCTATTGCAAAGTGTAGGAAAGACAGAGGTACACTGCGTTGGTAAATCACATCTCATCAGCGTGAAAGCAGCCTTGGGCCCCTTTTTCATGGTCAGTCCGACCCAATTGGACCCTCCATTCACACCTGAGTGGCAAATGTAAACTGACTTGTGTTCCACCTCCATATGCAGAGCAGACATGGACCTGCCATCCGTCCACTCCGTTAATTGTGGCCCGCGACTGGTTACCAAGTCGCTTAAGTGGCCCTCACGCTTCAAAAGTAAGCCAACATTTCTGCATTAAAAATCCTTTTTTTTATTATTATGTAATATTCTCATTTTCTGAGATACTGAATTTGGGGTTTTCACTAGCTGTAAGCCATAATCAACATTAAAAGAAAGAAACACATGAAATATATCACTCTGTAATGAATTTATATAAAATATGTGTTTTAAATTGAATTACTGAAATAAAATAACTCTTTGATGATATTCAAATTTTTGGAGATGCACCTGTATATCATAACGACCAGAAGATTTTCAGGCCATTTCCTTTGATATTTGTATTGACATAATATAGAGCTATGCTAAAATGATTGACAGGAACTGGTTTCTTGTAATTTCTATGTTTAAGCACTTGCTTTACTTTGGTGCAATTTGACATGCAAAAAAATCGGTGGCTATTGAACTTTCCTAAATCAGTTTCTGTACTACCTTTGGCGATTTCTATTGGCATTTGTGCAAAAACCCACACAGATGTCTCCGAAATCGAGACGGACATGCAGGAATGAAGTCGTGAGAGTTCATTACCGCACTCAGTGAGAATCTAGGCTTAAAAGGGAAGTTCCAGGCATTTTTAATGTTTATTAACCCCCGGACCATATTGCTGCCCAATGACCAGAGCACTTTTTGTGATTCGGCAGTACGTCGCTTTAACTGACAATTGCGCGGTCGTGCGACGTGGCTCCCAAACAAAATTGGCGTCCTTTTTTTCCCCACAAATAGAGCTTTCTTTTGGTGGTATTTGATCACCTCTGCGGTTTTTATTTTTTGCGCTATAAACAAAAATAGAGCGACAATTCTGAAAAAAATGCAATATTTTTTACTTTTTGCTATAATAAATATACCCCAAAAATATATATATAAAAAAATAAAAAATAAATTTCCCTCAGTTTAGGGTGATACGTATTCTACATATTTTTCATAAAAAAAAAAAAAAAAAAAAAAAATTGCAATAAGCGTTTATTGATTGGTTTGCGCAGAAATTAGAGCGTTTACAAAATAGGGGTTCGTTTTATGGCATTTTTATAAATATTTTTTTTAACTAGTAATGGCGGCGATCAGCGTTTTTTTTTTCAGTACTGCGACATTATGGCGGACACTTCGGACACATTTTTGGGACCATTGGCATTTTTTTAGCGATCAATGCTATAAAAATGCAATGTATTACTATAAAAATGCCATTGGCAGTGAAGGGGTTAACACTAGGGGGCAGGGAAGGGGTTAAGTGTGTTCCTGGGTGTGTTCTAACTGTATGGGGGGGTGGCCTCACTAGGGGAAATCACTGATCTTCTGTTCATACATTGTATGAACAGAAGATCTGCGTTTCCCTTGCTGACAGGACCGGGAGCTATGTATTTCCACACATAGCTCCCGTTCCCCGCTCTGTAATGAGCAATCGCGGGTGCCCGGCGGCGATCGTACCCGCCGGGCACACGCGCGGGACTTGGGGACGCACGCGCCCCCTAGTGGCAGAAAATGTAGTGGACGTAGAGCTACGGGCTCTCGCCCAGGAGAGCCAACCTGCTGCCGTAGAATGACGGCGGCTGGTCGGCAAGTGGTTAAAAGTCAGCAGCTACAAAAAGGGTAGCTGCTGGCTTTTAATAAACATGCACTCACCTGCTCCACATTCCAGCGAAGCACTGGCTGGAGCTCCGCTCCTCTCCTCCCATCTCCGGCCGGCGTCCTCATTGTTATTGTGGGCACACGGCCTTGACAGCTTTCAGCTTCACAGCTGGGCACTCACTGCGCGAGCGGCGCTGCGCTATGCGATTGGACAGGCGATCGACTGGGACCTGTCACGTGTCCCAGGTGATCGCCTACAGGGAGGGGCCACCAAAAGGCGATATGACGTATCGCCTTAGCGGCCCCTCGGCGTAAGGAGGAAGTGGGACAGGATTTATTTCAATGGCCCCTGTACACAAGTGTTCTGTTGCCTGAAAGAAAAAGAAAAAAAAAAAGAAAAAAAGAAAAAAGCACACAAGCTTCTTTTTGGCAGACTACAAGTGCTTTGACTGCATAGACTTCAATATAAATGCCTAAGATGAGCATAAAAACACTTGTAAAAGCGCTCAAACAGCAGCTCTCCACCCCTAATTTCCTCTCCCTCTCCACCCCGTAGTGTTTTCTATTGGCTAAACCAGGGCTCGACAAAATCCGGGGCGCCCGGTCACAACTGCGACAAGAAATGGTGATCCTGTGTCTCCCTGCTCCCCAACCGCGCGATCGCGGCGGGCCCACGCCAGCGGCAATTGAAGCCGCGGCCTTCTGCAGGCCTAAGCTTCCTTCTGTGATCTGGTGCCATCTTGTGGTGGCCGTTGGCATTACAAGTAAAACAGCAATTCTAATGTGTTTTTCACTGCCATCTCCTTCCCTCTAATTAGAACCCCCAAACACACACACACATATATATATATATTTTATTTTAACACCCTAGAGAATAAAATGGCGGTCGTTGCAATACTTTCGGTCACACCGTATTTGCGCAACAGTCTTACAAGTGCACTTTTTTTTGGGGGGGGGGGGGGGAATACACTTTTTTTAATTAAAAAATAAGACAACAGTAAAGTCAGCCCAATTTTTTTATATATTCTGAAAGATGTTACGCCGAGTAAATGGATACCCAACATGTCATGCTTCAAAATTGCATCCGCTCGTGGAATGGCGAAACAAACTTTGACCTTAAAAATCTCCATAGGCGACATTTAAAAAAAGTCTACAGGTTGCAGGTTTTGAATTACAGAGGAGGTATGTGGCTAGAATTATTGCTCTCGCTCTACCAATCGCGGCGATACCTCACATGTGTGGTTTGAATACAGTTTACATATGCGGGCGCTACTCACGAATGCGTTCACTTCTGCGCGCGAGCTTGGCGGGACAGGGCGCGTTTTCTGGCTCCTAATTTTTTTAGCTGGCTCCACCAGCAGGTCATGTTTTCAGGCTTCCTATTATTTTGCACAGGCAATTTGATCCGTTTCACTTCCTTAGTAATTACCACAGCCGTTGCATCTGAGGAAAATCCTGAAAACTTGACCTGTTGGGGATACTTGAGGACTAAAGTTGAGAAACATTGATATAGTGTATGGACAGCTTTAGACAGGTTCATCAAAAGATGTTTTTCACATGTCCGTTTTGCTGCTTAAAGATCAGCAGGAATCTACAATATAAAGTCATAAAAGTGGGGTACAACTGCGACAGTTACTTTAACTCTGGAATATATCATCAGAATCTTATCCATAAAGTTTCTTTTAAATAGTCACCTTATAAAGAAACCTATTACCATGGAAGGAGTCAGACATAACATCAAATTTACAGGCGTCTGTTGGGCTTAATTCTCACCTCGTCTCCAGAGTTAATCTCTTGTACAGCTCGGACCTCGGCGACGGTGCCCTTGTAAGTGACAATTACATTGGGACAGCAGCTGTGGTTCATTAGTGCGACGCTGAAACAGATCGGAGAATGCAAATCATTAGTAAAGTCTACTCCAATTACAATTCTCTCTTCTAATGACCAATAACAGATATTTTGTTGTCTTTATATCTCAACCAGACACCAGCTCCTGCAGCTTCTTCTCCGTAAATCTGCCATTTAAAGACTTTACTTTGCACCAGTGAGCCCCAAAAAAAAAGAAGCATAAAAAGTGAAAAAAAAAAAAAAATTATAATAATAATAATAATAATAATAATAATAATAATAATAATAATAATAATAGCTGCCATTGCAAGATCTCTTGAAAATGCTCGTTGCCTGGCCCCAATATTTTTTGAGTCGCTAATTCAGATGCTTGCTGTAAATCATACAACCCGGGGGCCTCCAGCTGTCGCAGAACTACAAGTCCCATCATGCCTCTGGCTTTTGGAGTCATGCTTTTTAACGGTTTTAACAGCGTGCAATGCCTCATGGGATTTGTAGTTCTGCAACAGCTGGAGGGCCGCAGGTTGAGCACCCATGCTGTAAATCATACAATCTGAGGAGCTCCAGCTGTTGTGGAACTACATTTCCCATGAGGGATTGCAGTTACAATGACTCCCAGAGGCATGATGGGACTTGTAATTCAACAGCTGGATGGCCCCAGGTTGCCTACCCCGGCACATAGAACAACCCCAATTCAAAAGAGGTGGGACGATGTGCAAAATCTACATTAAAAAAGCTGAATGCAATGATTTGCAAATCTTAGCACATTTTTTTCACAGCAGAAAACCTCAGATGTTTCAACTGGGGAAAAAAAAAAAAAAAGTACCATTGTAAAGAAACAAATTAAGAAATCTTGAAACAAATGGCAGCAACACATCTCAAAAAAGTTGGGACAGGGCCATGTTTAGACAGTGTAGCATGCCCTCTTTTAACATCACTGGCAACTGAGTTGCTTGAGTTTTGGGATAGGAATGTGGTCTCATTCTTGCTTGAGCAAATGCTGCTCTAAAACTGGATACATCTTTCAGCATTGATGGTGCCTTTTCCAGATATGCAAGCTGCCCATTCCATATAGAACAAAAGTGACCTGGGGAATGCCCAGGGAAAAAACATTGGTCCAGCAATGCACCAACACCTTTGCAGCCATTGAGCAACATGCTGGGTGTTTGGTGTGCTCCTGTACTTTTAAAGGAGGGGTGGCTCCCCTTCAGTCCACCTGCCCCTATCTATCCATTAACCACTCAAGACCCGGACCAATATGCTGCTAAATGACCCAAGGTGTATTTACAATTCAGCGCTGCGTCGTTTTAACAGACAATTGCGCGGTCGTGCGACGTGGCTCCCAAACAAAATTTGCGACCTTTTCTTTCCACAAATAGAGCTTTCTTTTGGTGGTATTTGATCGCCTCCGCGATTTTTATTTTTTGCGCTATAAACTAAAATAGAGCGACAATTTTGAAAAATTCACGATTTTTTACTTTTTGTTATAAAAAAAATCAAACTAAATTTTAGTAAAACATTTAGGCCAAAATTAATTCCGCCACATGTCTTTAGTAAAAATAAAAAAATAAAATAAATCGCAATAAAAAAAAAAAAATAGCTACCTAGCGGGAACAGCGACACTAATACAGCGATCAGAAAAATGATCACTTAGTGACGCTGGCAATAGGGAGTAAAAGGGTTAACTAGGGCAGTGATCAGGGGGTTAAAACTTTATTAGGGGGGGTACGGGGGCTATCCTGAACCTAACACTAACTAACTTTCACACTGCCTGTCACACTGACACTAAATGCAGTGATTAGATCACTGCATTCAGTGACACTGACAGGGGGGTGATCACAAGGGGTTAATGTGCGTGCGTGTGTGTGTGTGCGTGTGTGTCAGTGTTGTGTTGGTGCACACTTACTGTGGATGTCTTCTCTCATCAGCAGCGGTGGGAAACACCGCTGCGATGAGAGATGACATCATTTCCTCCTCCTGTGTAAACACAAGAGGAGGAAGTGACACAAAGGGGGAGCGCTCCTATTGGCTGGGAGCGATCGCGCGGGGGGCGGAAAAAACGGACATCCGCCCGCTCGTCGGCGATCGCTCCCAGAGCCAGGGGGACCGCCGCACGCCGCGGAGGGGGTCCCAATCGGACCCCCGAACCACACAAAGGCGAGGACGTAAATTTACGCCCTTGTGCCTGTACGAGCCATGTTGTGGACGTACATAGGCGTGCGGCTGTCCTTAAGTGGTTAAAATGCATGTGCCTCCACTGTGAGGACGCTCATTGTTTAGTGTTAGGACCACAGATTGAGGGGTGCCTTGGCGCGGCTCTGTGGCTCACGCATGCGTTTGAAAATGCGTGCGGACAAAACCCCTGTTTTTAATGCATACTGTTAGACAGGTTAATTGGTTGTTTTGCAAGCTGGTCGGTAAGTAGGCTTGGTTTTTCCCTGGGCACTCCCCAGGTCACTTTTGTTACCATTCCATATATACTAATGCACCCCCATACAGAGATGAAGGCTTTTGAACTGAGAGCCGATAACAAGCTTGAAGGTCCTTTTTCTCTTTACTCGCAGGAGAGAGGGAGAGAGAGAGGGAGAGAAAAAAAAAAAAAAAAAAAAAAAAAGCTACAGCTCGTTTCCGGTGGCCCCATAGCAAGCATAATGCTTGCTGTGGGGGCACTCGACAGGAGGGAGGGGCCCAAGAACAGCCAAGAGGGACTGGAGAAGAGAAGGAATGGCTGGGAACAGGCAGAGGGGTTATGGTAGTGGAGGGATGGGATCAGTGCCACTGGCACTCACCTTCTCTCAGTGTCAGTTGATTTCCCCCTCCTCCATGCTGCTCAGTGTGTCTTTTTCCTCCGGTGTCTCCAGTAAAGCCTCTCTTGATGTCGGGTCTCGTTGAGCTCCTCCCCCTGCACAGTACTGGCTGTCAGCTCATCAGCTGACTTTCTGCTGCTTTATCCACCATGCAGGCTCTGCCTCTTTTTCCCCCCCCGAGAGGTGGAGCACCCAACGGAGCGACGGATGACATTGGGGTGTTGAATATAAAATCGCAGCATATATATATTTTAATTTTTTATTATTATTTGAATGCTTGCTTCTATGGAATTCACTGCCCCAGGATCACGTGACCCAATCCCAATCTGAAAGGGGAGGATCTGGGTTCAGTTGATGGGCAGCTGTGCCTATACATAAGCCCATTCAGCTACTCTATTTCAGGGCTATGCTGTGGGTCATGCGGTCCATACCTTGCCATTGGTCATGGAGGGTTCCTGGGAAAAAGGCATCTTCATTGATTACTTACAAGAATGATTTTGGCTACTACAATCCTAATTGGACATCATAGATGCCTTTTGATCATCAAGATGCTCCATTAGCTCAGGCATGAGGTTTAATGGATCTAGCTCATTTCTGGTTGGTTGATGTTATGTGACCCGTTATATAATTTGTGGTGACACTAATGGCCCAGGACACTATCTTATTACAGATGAAAGCAATGGCATGTGTGGACATATGGTCTTCTACAAGGTTAAAGGCAAGGAGTTCTGAGGGAAATAACTGGAGATGGAAGGATTAAGACTAATCTAGAGACCAGCATGATAATTCTTTTACGTCCAGCTCACATAGCTTTTATTTCTAGCTATTAATTCCCCCCCCCCTCATATAGCAGAGGAGCGACTTGCAGAATTATATGTGCTACATTATACTTCCTTGTTGACCTCTGACGCTAATCCGTTTAATGCAACATTTAAACAATGGATTAGAGAGACTTGTGTGATCTGCAAATTAAGGCATGACAGTCTTCCTTGCATCATGGCTCGCTTATAATAAGGGATCACCGACTAAGATATGGAAATCATTGTACAGTGGGATCTGCAGCACCCGACCGTCTGCGCTTTCCTAGTGGCTGTATTCGTTTTTGTTTAGGCCAGGAACATTTTTTTTTAGCAAGTAGAGGTTACCCGTTGATTTTGCTAGAAATGTCCTTGTTAAAGTGATTGCCAAGACTTTTTTTTTTCCCAAATAACAAACATGTTATACTTCTCTGCTCTGTGCAGTGGATTTACACAGCAAAGTTTTTCAAATCAAGTTCTTCTGACTGCCTGAATTTTTGGATAAAAAAAAAAGTTTTTAACCATGTGCATTTGCACAGTAATCCTGATGCATCACAGAATCAAATCGTGGACAGGATAACCATATCTGTGCAATGTGTGCTGAAAGGGCCCCTTGCAATCCCTACTGGCATGTGCAAGAATGCATATGGGGGGGGGGCGCACCCAAGACAGAGGACCCTATAGCAAGAACTGCCTGAACAAGGACCTTTAAAAAGGCAGAAAACTACATGCTAAATCTTATATATTGGCATTTGGAGAATGAGTTACCACCTACTTGAATTTAGCTACAAATGCACTTTAATTTTTCCATGCTGTAAAAAGCAGCACTTATTTATCCATGAACTTTCACAATTTTTGCCCCTGGACCACCCACCCCCCCCCCCCCCACATTTTTGCCTCTAGCCCAAGTCCTGATCTACTGTAACCGCGCCAGAGTGGAAACCAGGGTAGAATTTAACTTAAAGAGAATACACACACATCTCTCCGAGCAGACCTGGGTACTATCGCAAGGAAATCCACAATTGAAATTTTTTGAAAAATCTAGTGGACGATTACAGTACAAGGCATACATATATATAATATATACACACACACAAAGGGTTGTACCGATACTAGTATCGGTACCGATAGTGAGTGAGTGAGAGTGAGTGAGTGAGTGAGTGAGTGAGTGAGTGAGTGAGTGAGTGAGTGAGTGAGTGAGTGAGTGAGTGAGAGAGAGAGAGAGAGAGAGATCCGTGTCCCATTGGGGAGATCTGCCTTCACTTCCTGTCCCATAGCAAACACAGAATGTGAAGTGAAAACCCTCCAAAGTGAGAAAATCAATGCATGTCACAAAGATTTCACCCCTATTCCTGTTCTGGTTGCAACCCAAAGAAGACAAATGTAGAGAGTAAATCTCCCCAATGGGGCACCAAAAAAAAAAAAAAAACACACGCACGCACCACATATGAGAGGTGATCTGATCCCTCTCTGTTCTATCCAAAACTAAAAAAAAAAAAAAAGTTATATTTTAACTGCCACCAATGTTCACAATTTACAATTAGTTTCAGATAAATTGACACTTAAATATACAGTAACATCACAGGCAAAAGGATATCTGAATGCATTACAATATATGCTCCATCTGTTGCAAAAAATACAAATATTCACAATTAAACAACATACTCTGGGAAAATAGCTGATCCCAAGTGAGACAGCTCCTCATCTTCAATGGTAAAGCCATTACAGTTAACCTAGAGAAACACAAAGAGATTAATGGGGATCACTGCATTCCATAATCCTCTTGCCATTTTAATATTGCATATTACTTATTTTTGATGTATAATTTTCTTTAACAGAAAAAAAAAAAAAGCAGTTTACTCATGCAACATTAACCCATGCTTCTTGCAATTTTTTTCCATGTGGGAGAGAGATATACACACACATATACTCCAATAACAAAAAAAAAAAAAAAGGAAGACCGCAAATACCAAGTAATGCACAAGAGGTGCTCATTTTCAATCTGAAGCTGCAGAAATTAATGTGCAAAAGTTTTTAGGCAGGTTTGGAATTTAACCAGTGCAAGGGTGGGGCAAGAACTGCATTGTTATGTGTGATGGCGAGGAACTGGCTGGAAACATAGGAAGATGCTGGTGTAGAGTAGATGCGAGCAATGTCTGGCTCTGTAGAAGGAAGGAAGGAAGGAAGGAAGGAAGGAAGGAAGGAAGGAAAAAAAAAAAAAAAAAAAAAGGAACCACACGCGACACAATATGACGCGATTCCCTCACCCACGCACTCAATGTGGATGGGTGAATCCCTCTCTCTGCGCCATTGTATTCTGACAGCAAGGGGGCTTCCCTACCTTCAGAACACAATACTGATCACCACTGCCACCTTTAGCCAGTGGTGCTGATCAATAGAAAATGTTTCCAACAGGCTGGTTTTACACATCAATGGATCGACTTGAGTTCAATCAACCTGTCCATATCTGAATCGAAATTCAGCCGGTCCCTCTGAACCAGTCAAATTTCAATCCATGTATGGCTTGCTTAAAGGGTAGCACATATGTGCCGAATGTCAGACGCCATTGACCGGTTCAAAGTAAACCGGCAAACATTCGGCTTGTTTGTACAGCAGTCAGTCCAACAGAAGCCAACCACCCATTGGCTCCCGATGTCTGAGAGCACTATCCGGAGTGTTCTGGAGCGCGGGCTGTCTCGCTGTCAGAACACAATAGCACAGCAGGGGGGGGGGGGGGTCTCTGTACCAGCATCAGATTTTTTGTACAGTGGCTCCTCCTGAGCTGCCAGCTCTTTTTTCGTTCAGCTTTTCTGGGTTGAACAAAAAAACAAAAAAACTAGCAGTGTGTACTAGGCTTGAGTAACCATCTTGTTGCTTGGTATAAAGGTTTTCACAGATGACAAAGTCAAACTATTGTTCTGAAAAGTGTCTAACAAGTGCTGTGCTCTTGTCTAACAAGAGATGTGCTCGTCTGGAAAGCAAGGCCAGGCTATTGTTACAATATTATAGGAATGTTCGGATCTAAATGTTTTCTGTAACATAATAGGAACAATTGAAAATACAGTATTTTTTATCCAGCAGTCTGCCATATTATATATATATACACACACACACACACACACACACACACACACATAAAATTGTCCTAAGGTCTGCTTGATGAAACAATGCCCATTGTATACTTGTGAGACATATACTGGATACTTTGGAGATCTTTCTCCCTTATTGGACCAAGTAATCCATTCCTAAAGAATGTAAAAAAACAGCTACACTTGTAACCGCATCAAAAACGTAACGGGTGTGTTATTGATGCGTTTTCTTTAACTGACCGAAAAAGCAGCAAGTAAGATTTTTAGAATATACTGAACATCCCCAGAACAGAGAAGTACTGAGTAAAGGAAAAAGGAAGGAGAAAGAGCAGAGAGCAGAAAGGGCCTCTCGCCCAGATCTGGGAAGCTTAGCTCGATTGAGCCACCTCCTGTAAATAAGCGTCAGTGTATACAAAGTGATTCCAGGGTCGCCAGATCTCGCGAAAGGTCTCCTCCCGGTTGTGTAGGGTAGCGGCAAGATCCTCCATGTCCCCCAATTCGTTCACCTTAGAAAACCACAAGTATTTGGATGGGGGGGGGGTCCTCCGATCTCCAGCAAAGAGGAATGCATGCCTTGGCCATGTTCAGCAACTAGATTGTGAGAGGCCTTATATTTCTTGAGCGGTCTTCTTGAAAGCTACAACAGACAGGCCGCCGGGTCCCCCTCCAGGTCAACACCTGTCAGGTGCTTAAAGCGGAGGTTCACCCTAAAAATAAGATCTCCCATGTGATCCAGCATACTGGCGTCAGCGCCAGTATGCTGTTTTTTTTTTTTTAATCCCACACTTACTGTATTATGCAGGAATTTCTTTTTTTCCCCCCGCGGTGGACGGCTCTAGTATTGCTCGTCACATCTTCCTAAAATACCCGATATGGACTCGGGTAATCTCAGCGAAAATGCGGCGCCTGCGCACAGACCTAGGAGCTGACTGCGCAGGCGCCGTATTTCTCCGAGTCCTATTTCGGAGGGCGTGACGCGCCATAGCCGTAGGACTCGGAGAAATACGGCGCCTGCGCAGTCAGCTCCTAGGTCAGTGCGCAGGCGCCGCATTTTCGACGAGATTACCCGAGTCCATATCGGGTATTTTAGGAAGATGTGACGCGCTATACTGGCGCCGTCCACCATGGGGGGAAAAAAAGAAATTCCTGCATAATACAGTAAGTGTGGGATTAAAAAAAAAAAAACAGCATACTGGCGCTGACGCCAGTATGCTGGATCACATGGGAGATCTTATATTTAGGGTGAAATACCGCTTTAACTGTGCAGATCACCTGCCGCCAAAAGGGAACAAGTTTGGGACAGTCCCAGAAGATATGCAGCATCGTACCTTCAGCATTTCCACACCGCCAGCAAACACTGGTGACGTGGGAGGAAACAATGCAAGGTGGTAGGCACCCTGTACCAACTGGTTAAGATCTTGTAGCATGTCTCCTGTATCCTTGTGGCTATGGATGACCTATGGGAAAAGTAAAGGATCGTTTCTCTCTGAGCATCCGTGAACTGGGTGCCTAGTAAGGATGAGCTCCGGTGTGTTCGCATGGTACACGTGCAGAGCCCGCCAGGAAGTGTGCACGGCGCTGCGCTAATCACAGCCAGGGAGACATTTCCCGATGCTCGGCTGCAGAGATCGGGAAATGTCTCCCTGGCTGTGATTAGCGCAGCGCCATGCACACTTCCTGGCGGGCTCTGCACGTGTACCATGCGAACACGACGGAGCTCATCCTTAGTGCCTAGGTACGACTACAATTTGGTTAGGAAGGGAGGCATGTATCCCTCCACCGGTCTAGTCAAGGAGGCATAAATAATGAGACCATGCCGGACCGGTTCCCCCTGGCAACACAGGCGCTCCAATTCTGTAAGCGGACGAGAGGTGCCATGGGTCCGTAGACACTGGCGCAAAAGGTTGCATAGCTGGAAGCTGCTCCAAAAGTCCAATGGAGGGTCCGTGGCAGACACCCCAGCAAAGGTGGAGAGTCGGCCATCGGAGCCCCAGCCACATTTTTTTTGTGATTTCGTGTATTAGAATGCCGTACACTGGTAATACTTTTTTTGCTAAAAAGTGTAAAAATGTTTGCACTAAATAATGTAAGCGGTTAAGCCTGTAGTTTTATTGTGGTTTTCCTTTAATAAACTGTAAGGTTTTACACTATTGGAGCTCTATTTTCTCTGGTTGTTTGACGATATTGGAGAGTGACTATATGGCCTGGTTGCTGGATGAGTGATCCCCAGAGGGGATAAAGTGCATACTCTAATGCCGCGTACACACGATCATTTTTCAGCATGAAAAAAAAAAAGTGTTTTTTCAAAAACGTCATTAAGAAATGATCGTGTGTGGGCTACACATTTTTCAGGTTCTGAAAAACGTAAAAAAAAAAAAAAAAATTTTTTCGAACATGCTGCATTTTTTAATGTCGTTTTAAACAATGTAGTTTTTTTCAAGTTGTAAAAAATGATCGTGTGTGGGCTAAAACGACGTAAAAATGCCGCACATGCTCAGAAGCAAGTTATGAGAAGGGAGCGTTCGTTCTTGTAAAACTACCGTTCATAATTGAGTAAGCAAATTCATCACGCTGTAACAGACAGAAAAGCGCGAATCGTCTTTTACCAACACTCAACCAGCTAAAGCAGACCAAAGGCGAATGAAACTTCCCCTTTAGAGTGCTGTCGTACGTGTTGTACGTCACCGCGCTTTGCTAGATCATTTTTTTAAAACGATGGTGTGTGGGGAACATCATTTTTAATGATGAAGTTGGGAAAACGTAATTTTTTGGACATGCTGAAAAAAAGGGATTTTTAAATACAGCTTACCTGTAAAATCCTTTTCTTGGAGTACATCACGGGACACAGAGCGGCATATTCATTACTATGTGGGTTATATGGAGTACCTTCAGGTGTGGACACTGGCAATCTTCAAACAGGAAGTCCCCTCCCTATATAACCCCCTCCCCTAGAGGGAGTCCCTCAGTTTTGTAGCAAGCAGTATGCCTCCCAAAATGGTCACCCAAAAGAGGGGTGGGAGCTCTGTGTCCCGTGATGTACTCCAAGAAAAGGATTTTACAGGTAAGCTGTATTTAAAAATCCCTTTTTCTTTCTCGTACATCACGGGACACAGAGCGGCATATTCATTACTATGTGGGATGTCCGAAAGCAATGCTTTAATGAGGGGAGGGAGACATCTTCCAAAGAAGGATTCAATTTAGAGATAAACTCAAATCATAATAATTCCAACTTAGTCAAGAAAAAACTTTTTTTTTTTTTTTTTTTTTACAACCAAGGGTGCCCCTGATCCCGAGGATCTTAAACTGCAGCCTGTAGTACTGCCTGTCCAAAGGCAGAATCCGCATTCCTTCTCACGTCTAGTTGATAAAACCTTGTAAACGTGTGGACTGATGACCACGTTGCTGCCTTGCATATCTGAGCCATAGAGATCTGATGGTGTGCTGCCCAAGAGGCGCCCATGGCCCTGGTAGAATGGGCCTTTACCGACAACGGAGGAGGCAACCTCTTCAACCCGTAGGCTTGAATGATTAATTGTCTAATCCATCTTGAGATGGTGGATTTTGCAGCTGCCTGCCCCTTCTTGGGGCCATCTGGTAGAACGAATAACACATCTGTTTTCCGGATCTTTTCTGTAGCTTTAAGATAGGCCTTCATGGCCCGGACAATATCCAAGGTATGCAGCAACCCCTCCTTTCTAGATGTAGGTTTTGGGAAGAAGGATGGAAGTACCAAATCCTGGTTTAAGTGAAATTTGGATATAACCTTTGGTAGAAAGGAAGGATGGGGCCGGAGAACTGCCCTGTCCTTATGCAGAACAAGATATGGTTCCTTACACGATAAGGCTGCTAATTCTGACACTCTCCTGGCCGAAACTATGGCGACCAAGAAAACCAATTTTCTTGTCAGTAAGAGTAAAGGAATCTCAGCCAGAGGCTCAAAAGGCTGTTTCTGTAGAGTGGACAGGACAAGATTTAAGTCCCAAGGACAAACTGGTGACTTGACAGGAGGATTAATACGCAAGACCCCCTGTAAGAAGGTCTTTACCAGCGAGTGGGTGGCCAGCGGCCTCTGAAACCACACTGACAGAGCTGAGATCTGTCCTTTGATTGTGCTTAGTGCCAGGCCTTTATCCACTCCTAGCTGGAGAAAACTTAACACCCTATCAATAGTATATTTGCGGCAATTCCATCTTTTGGATTCACACCAGCCTATATAATTCCTCCACACCCTGTAATAAATTACCCTGGAGACCGGCTTTCTAGCCTTAATCAGGGTAGGGATTACCTGCCTAGACAGACCCCTACCCCTGAGAATCAGGGATTCAGCCTCCAGGCCGTCAAATTTAGACGTTGTAATGTAGGGTGGAGGATCGGACCTTGTGAGAGTAGGTCTGGTTGTAGAGGAAGAGTCCAAGGGTCTCCCACTGCCATATTCAGGACTAGCGAGTACCAAGCCCTCCGGGGCCAAGCTGGAGCTATTAGAATGACTGGCTTGTGCTCCACTCTGATCCTGCGCAACAGGCGGGGGAGTAACTGTAGTGGAGGGAATGCATATAGAAGTTTGAATTGATGCCAAGGGCACACCAACGCATCGGTTCCGCAGGCCATAGGATCCCTCGCTCGCGACACGAACCTGTCTAGTTTCTTGTTGAACCTGGATGCCATTATATCTACGTCTGGCGTTCCCCACCTCTGGCAGATTGTCTGAAAGACCTGGGGATGCAGAGACCACTCCCCTGGCAACAGACTCTGGCGACTTAAGAAGTCTGCCTGCAGGTTGTCCACTCCTGGAATGAATATCGCTGAAATGCAGGGTACATGAGCCTCTGCCCATTGAAAAATCAAGTTCACTTCCCTTTGAGCGGCCTGGCTCCTGGTTCCCCCTTGGTGGTTTATGTATGCCACCGCCGTGGCATTGTCTGACTGGATTCTCACCGGGAACCCCTTTAATCTGGAGGTCCACGCCAACAGGGCTAGGCGAGCCGCTCTGATTTCCAAGATATTGATGGAGAGCTGCCTCTCTGCTTTCACCCAAGTTCCCTGGCGGGAGAACCCCTCGAAGACCGCCCCCCAGCCTGCCAGGCTGGCGTCTGTGGTAACTACCTTCCAGACAACAGGGCTGAAGGATCTTCCCTTTAGAAGGTTCTGAGGGTTCAACCACCAGGCCAGGCTTTGTCGGACCCTTGATGATAGCGTCAAAG
The DNA here is from genome assembly GCA_029574335.1 of Rana kukunoris. Classification (NCBI taxonomy): domain Eukaryota; kingdom Metazoa; phylum Chordata; class Amphibia; order Anura; family Ranidae; genus Rana; species Rana kukunoris. The sequence continues at coordinate 512,236,627 of CM056052.1, forward strand.
GGGACTCTAAGGCATGTGCCCTCTTGCCCCAGGCTGCTAAAATGGCTGCCTGTAGGACGCGAGTGTGGATCTGAGCGTAAGGTACTGCCTCGAATGTGGCCACTAGCTTGCCTAGTAATCGCATACACAGGCGAATAGTTGGTCTTCTCTTGTTTATAACCAACTGAACCAACCCCTTGATCGCCTTGATCTTTACAAGGGGCAGGAACACCTTTTGACGTTCCGTGTCTAACCTCATGCCGAGGTATTCCAACTGCTTTGTAGGCTGGAATGCTGACTTTCCCTGGTTTAGGACCCAGCCGAATTCTTCGAGGTACCGAACCGTGAGGTTTACTGCCTTCTGCAGACCCGTCCGTGAATGATCTATAATTAAAAGGTCGTCCAAGTATGCTAGGACTGTGACTCCTTGGATTCTTAAATTGGCCAGAACTGGGGCTAGGATCTTCGTGAATACCCGGGGGGCCGTGGCCAGCCCGAAAGGGAGCGCCCTGAATTGGAAGTGTCGCTGCCCGACCGCGAAGCGTAAAAACCTTTGATGCGACTGACAGATTGGTACATGAAGGTAAGCATCTTTTATGTCTATGGAGGCCAGAAAATCGTTCTTCTGAAGCGCGGCGGCTGCTGACCGGATGGATTCCATCCGGAAGGACCGCACCCTTAGATAACCGTTTAACCTCTTTAGGTCCAAGATTGGCCTGACATCGCCGTTGGGCTTTGGTATGACAAAGAGATTGGAATAGAAACCTAGGCCTTGCTCTTGGGCTGGCACTTCTAAAATTACGTCCTGGCAAAGCAGGTGATCCAAGGCTGCCAGCATTGAGGCCTTCCTTGCTGGATCCCTTGGTAGCCTTGATTCTTGAAAATGAGGCGGAGGATACCTTAGAAATTCCAGTCTGTAACCTGTGGTTACAGATGCCCGGACCCATTTGTCGGGGATCTTGGCTTCCCAAACTTCTGAGAAGAGACGAAGCCTTCCCCCCACCCGTGAGAGTGGGGGCGCCCCTTCATAGGGCAGACTTAGGGGCTGCCTTTGACGGCTTGCGATACCACGGCTTCTTACCCCCAGGGGTTTGTCCCTGCGATCTACTGTTACCGTTGGATCGCGCAGGCGGCCGTCGATACTGCCTGGAATTAGAGGGCCCCGAGACAGGAAAAAGCTGCCTTTTAAATGTAGGAGCCCGGAATGTCTTTTTGACCGGTAAAAGGGTACTCTTGCCATTTGAAATAGTCTGAATATATTTATCCAGATCCTCTCCGAAGAGTCGCCCTCCATGGAAGGGAAATCCTGCCAGAAGCTTTTTGCATGGGGGTTCTGCCGCCCAGTTCTTCAACCATAAGAGCCTTCTCATGTGTACCAAACATAGTGATAAACGAGAAGCCTGCTGGATGGAATCTTTTATAGCATCTACCGCAAAACACAGAACTCTGGGAATGTCAGCAAACTCTTCTGCTTGTTGGGTAGGCATGTCTTTTAACATCTCTTTTGTCTGGTCTTTTAATGCCTGACAAACTCCAATTGCAGCTACCGCTGGCTGCACCACTGCTCCTGCCGTAGCAAAGGATGCTTTTAAAAGTGTTTCTAATCTTTTATCAACCGGATCTCTAAACATATGTATATTTTCCACCGGGCAAGTTAGTGATTTATTCACACATGAGATGGCTGCATCCACTACTGGGAGCTTCCATCTCTTGGAGAATTTTTCCTCCATGGGATAAATGACCGCAAATCTTTTCGGTGGCAGAAAAACCCTGTCCGGCCGTACCCAATCCCGAAAGATCAATTCCTCCAAGAGAGGATGGACCGGAAAAACTGCGTTGCTTAACGGGGCTCTCAAAGAGCCCAGAGAGGATACCGGAGGAACCTGAGGTTCTGGTAATGGCAAGCTAAATGCCGAGCGGACCATGTCCGTCAAAGACTGTACCCACAGTCTTTCTGTCTGGGAGTCTGAAAATGGTTCCTCAGAGGTAGACCCCTCAATCCCTGAACCCTCTTGGTTCAGGTCCAGTTGATCCTCCTGTGATTCTAATTCCTCCGGAGAGAGAATCTCAGCATCTGAGGATACACTGCCTGGTGATGGGGATCTAACCCGTTTCTTACCAGGAATAGCTCTAGCGATCAATGCTGCTATTCTCTCTTCTAGCCCCCCTAGGGATACGGCTAGCATCTCCTCTGTGATAAACACAGGGCTGGGCTGATCCGGGCCAGCCTCCGCACCAGATCCCCCTAATGGCTCATCCAAGGCGCTTCTTAAATTAATAAGCTGCGGGGAAAGAATCGGCATATCAGAATCAGAAAGGGAACCCTTTTGTTTTTTGGTCTTCTTTGTACCCTTTGACCCCGAACCCTTGGAAGCCATAATAAAAAATCGAGGGACTCCGCCCACACAACAGACTGTAGTGGCCAGGAGTACAATTCCAGAGTTTAGGGGAAAGTAGATCACTAGTGTCCCCACAAACTGATGGGCCTGTATGTTGGTCTTTTTTTTTTTTTTTTTTTTTTTTTTATGACCATACACAATGCCCCTAACTTAAGTTTGCCAGCCTCCAACCTGCTGTCAAATAAGGGGGATTCTTTGGCTTAACAATAGACATTGGGACAAAGTCCACATGTACTACCCCTTTTCCGCCACCGGGAGTCACTGTTCTGCCGCCCTGCGTCCTCTCTTGAAACAATCAGCCACAGACTGAGCCCTGACAAGGCCTGCTGTCTATAACAGCAGAAGGGCGCGCCTGTATGACGCCGCAGGCCCGCCCCCCCCCGCCCTCCTGTCCGGATGGCGCGAAAATTCGTCAATAAGACGCGCGCGTGCACGCGCGCGCGCGCGCGTACCCGGAAACAGGAAGAACATGGAGGAGCCGCGCTGCTGGAGATCCATGGCGCAGAAACGGCGGCAGATTCAAAAAACTCCCGGCCAGGTAGGACTCTTTTAAGGCCCCTAAGGATCCTTTACTAGCCTCTAGGAAGAAACAGCAGGTTAGCTAGCAACACACTTTAGACAGGGGGGCCTAGTAATGGGGGGAGAAAGGGTGTCATCCTGTCTCTAAGACATAGTGATCACAGTTGCCCATGCAGAGCATACTCAGGCTATCCCCCCTTTTAGGTTACCCCGGGGAGCCTGCTGTCGAACCAAGTCCCGCAGGCTCCCCCTTACCTGCTCCATGCTGCAGGATGTTTGACCAGCAAACTGATCCAGTCTTCTCCCATCTCCGTGGGTAGCGTAGTAGACCTTCAGGCCCTGGGGTCCTATGAAGGTACCCACTGTCCTGGACCTATATAGCACCCTGGCAAAACAGGAACCTTATGGTTTTTGCAAACTCCAAGTCCTGGGCCCAGGGTCCAGCCCTCCAAAGAGGAGCATTATAGGCAAAACCCCACGGTTTGGGGCCCGGGTACTGTCCACTTTGGCACTGAGGCTCCTTGGACAGATCCGGTTAGCCCGCCCTTAATCCCAAAGGATGTGGAGCAAAGCTATTCCGTGACCAACACCTAAGACACTGGCGAAAAAACTGAGGGACTCCCTCTAGGGGAGGGGGTTATATAGGGAGGGGACTTCCTGTTTGAAGATTGCCAGTGTCCACACCTGAAGGTACTCCATATAACCCACATAGTAATGAATATGCCGCTCTGTGTCCCGTGATGTACGAGAAAGAAACGTTTTTTTTTTTCCCCATGCTGAAAAATGATCGTGTGTACACGGCATAAAAACGAGGGGTCCTGGCAAGTTCATGTTGTTGGTGACACACTAAAGACAAATAATGCAATGGATGGCACTTTATTGATAAGAATATATTGCAAGCATTTTGAAAATTGCATGGACGCCATTTTATTTCTTTAGTACTTGAAATGGATATATGGGTCAATGTATATTAATGCACTGATCATTTATGGTTTATTATGCATTAATGCATGGTGAATATGGAGTTAGGCACTTTGTCATTTAAAAAAGCACCGTGTAGTATAAACACACACATCTACTCTACATATTTAAAGGGTCACTAAAGGAAAAAAACATTTTTGCTGAAATGACTGTTTACAGGGTATAGAGACATAAAAGTTAACCGATTCCTTTTCAAAATGATTAAAAATAGATTAAAAAATCAATCATATAATGTGCCTGCAGGTTAGTTTCACTTTTGAACTGGCTTCATGTTTCTGCAAAGTAGAAATAGACACAGAACAAAAACAAACAAATCCAGGGCAGTGTTTTGTTTTTAAAATGAATCCGATTGGTTCTGGGAAGTTTTAGACACACAGTAATGACAGCTTAGACCATCGTGAGAAAGCTCCCAGCACTGTGGTTATAAGGAAACAGACAAGCAGGAAGTGTGGAGAACAGAGCAGGATTACAGCAACTTCAAAGCAAAAATGAACAATAAGGACATGAAACCAGTACTGCAGTAAGGTAAAGGAAGCTATTTAGCTATATATAAAAAAAAAAAAAAAAAAATTTCCTTTAGTGATCCTTTAATGAGCAAGGGATCAACCTCCGTAGGAATTCAAACAATTAAAGCGATGTTGGACAAGGTTTGACAATGTAAAATCACAGCCGATATCGATTGAAGGGCAGGACCCACAAGCAAAACCAGAGCTTTAAAAACAGGACCTCCAACTGCTTATCTGTTAGCTCCTTAAAAGTGGATGTAAATCCTCACATATGGAAAAAAGGTAAGTGATGGGGGCGCTATGCGATTAGGATACGTGCCTAAACTTAGTGACCATATTACATGGAATAAAGCGGCACAAAAAGTGCTGCGTGAGGCATCTGGTACCTGCCAGAAAAAAAATACTACACAGTATAAGAGTGAAAAAGTCCATCACGATGAATTCCCTACGAAATGTACATCAAGGCGCTTTCGGTCACGCCAGTTTGGAATCCGAGCTTCTGGTTTCTCACAGCACGAGTGGAATGCATGCCAATTTGGACGCAAGCCCACCAGCGAACAACCCCCCCACCCCGCAATTCATGAAAGTTTTTCCTCAGTGTCAGGCTAACGCACCTACAAATGTAAGCAGGCACCCTGTCGTTTATGTGTACAAATGTTATACACTAAACGTTATTGCGCTATGGATTGTCCCTTTGCTTTCCTTATAAGATAATTTGGAGGAAAGGAGGACACTACACAGAGAGCTCATCCATTAACTAAGGGTTCCTATTAGGATTTTACTGCAGCGCATTAGACCATCTTTAATTAAAGAGGTCCTATCAGGGGCGACTGACAACTCATGGGGCCACACACACACACACGGTACTGGAGAGGCGGGGCAGCTATAATCTTGGGATATAAAAAAAAAAAAAAAAAAATGGAAGATTTTTACATACTGTCCCCGTTTTTACTGAGGCTGGCAACCCTGATGGGGCCCCCTAGTGGCTTGGGCCCCTCAGGCAGTGCCCGAATGGTCAGTCCACCCCTGGGTCCTATTCATCTGGTGAGCAGTTTGCAGATCTGTTTTCTGTTTGCGGTGAAGGATATCTTCACTTTCTGCCATCAAGTTTTCAGCCAACATCAATTCATATTATGGACTTTCACTTTTTTTTTAAAAAAAGTTGTCACATTGGTTTATATTCTGTTGCACTTTATATTTCTAAACAATTTATATTGTGTAGCTTTTTTTTCTGGAAGGTACCAGATGCCTCACGCAGCACTTTTTATTGCACGTCACTTTATTCCATGTAATATGGCCAGCAAGTTTAGGCACATATCATAATCACATAGCGCCCCCATCACTTACACTTTTCCAAATGCACAGTGGGTTTTTTCCATTATTTGGGGAGCAGCTATACGTATGGGTTTCATTTATTAAGTATTATTTAAGTATTATTTGGAGCAAGGTTCCCTTCTTACACTAAACCCTCTCCTATATCCAGTGAAGGGAACAGCCTCAGGTGATACACAGAGATGAAACAAATCTCCCTATATAAGTTTTACATGTATATCTGCAGTTTTTATACCGTTTAGAAAGTGCACATCCGGTTATATTTTTCACTTGCTCATTCCCATGTAGGAGTGGATTATTGCTAGACACCGAGACTGCTGATTGTAGGAAAGGCAGACCCCCCCCCCCCCCCCCCCCACACATGCAGAGCGTGCCTATAAATAGTTTAGAAGTCTGCCAATAGACTATAAACGGCATTAGTAGAATGAACAGACCGATTCTCCAATTTTTAGAGTGGTGTGCACTGCATTAGTGAGGACCAAACACAGTAATAGCAGTGAACATTGACTACTCTAGGGTAAGCTCATACCCCGAGCAACTCAGACATGAGTCTCTGCAGCCAAAGCCTCAAAAACCATTAACCCCAAGGCTAATCAGATGCAGAAACAGCTAAGAGGGGGGAGAGGGCAGGAATATGTGCTTGTGGCCTCTGATCAGAGTCAGTAAATACCTGGGTGATTCGGGTAATAAAAATAGTCTTGCAGGACTATTGTAAAAACTCTAGCATAAGGGCAGAGGACCCAGTCACCCCTGATCGAGCAGCAAGTAGTTAAGAATTGCTCCGAGGGCTGAAATTGAATAACAGGGTACAGCATGACTCCATATTGCATATGTTGGCACCATCACTAGGTGCGCTGCAAGTAGACCCAAAGCCATTAGTAGAAAGTTAAGCTGAGGGCAATGGAACAGCAGAACTGCCCCCTTGCTGTGTCTAGAATCAAACATGTTGCAGCCGCAGTGTGATAAGGAACGCAAAAGCTAAGGGTACGCGGTAATGCCTCAAGTACACACGAAAGCAAGGCAGCTGGTAGCAGTTGAAGGCTGGATGGCTTTTTGCACAGAAGAGTATCAGTGGGAGAAGGTTCCTCAATGCTGCTTTGTTGGGGGGGGGGGGGGGGGGGCATTGAGCACATACAACACTCCACACAGCAGACATTGGTGCTCAGTCCCACAGCAGTGTTAACATCTTCCACAGTAAAGCAAAACAAAATACAGTGATAGCTCCTGGTGCCTGGCCTGACCAGCTTACTCACCAAGTCTGCAGAAACAGGGCAAGCGTTGGGTCAGAGCCAGTGTCTCTGGACACAGAAAGTTCGCCACAGCTAAGTAGAACAGTCTTGAGAGCGCCCCACTAGAAACCTAGTGCCTGAAGGTCACATCCAGGATTTCCCTGCAATGTCCAGTTCAGCACGTGGTTCAGATGCAGTATTTCAAAATGCAGGCGGAGGATAAGCAGGCTAGATTGTTGCTGGAGTTTCCTCTGATTGAAGCTATGTAAAGAAATGTGTCTTGGGAGGGGGAGATACGAAGAACCAAGTGCTAGCAAAATTGGTACACTATTTTATGGATCAGCTGAAGAAAAGATGTCCATCTTCCCAGGTAAGTAACAAAAACTGAAGCATGCTGATTGCAAGAGGGGTTGTCCCTGAGCTGGCCGTACAGTTTTTTTTTACAGTGTTCATTCCTCCTGTAGGCAGCAGTACAACCTGGTTAAGCCAAAAATGTGTTAAAGCGGAGGTTTACCCAAAAATCAACTTTCTGACATTAGATTCAGCATACGTGTCGTGCCTTCCGAAAATACCTGAAGTGACACTCTGGTATTTTCGGAAGACGTGACATGCCTTAGCAGCCCGTCAATCAACTCCTCTTGGCTTAGGAAAGCCCATTCCCCGCAGGATTCCCCGCTCAGGCCGGATAACAACAGCTCATAAAACGATAAGTACAAAAAAAAAAAACAGCATACTGCAGATGTTAGCAGTATGCTGGATCTAATGTCAGAAAGGTTGATTTTTGGGTGAACCTCCGCTTTAAAAATGTTGTGTATCGCACCAGGAACATAACTTGTTTAATGAAATCCCATATCCTGCTGCATTAGCTTACTGTGGAAAGCTTTCCTCCACTGGATGCCAGATAGCTCCCTACATCAGTGATCTTCTGGCACTATGGAGGTTAAGATTAAGGCCCCTTTCACACTGGGGCGTTTTTCGAGCGTTATTGGAGCGAAGCCTCATCTGTAATCCCAATGTGGAGACCCGAACGTTTTAGGGCATTTTTTGCAGTGCCTCAGTGTGACAGGGTAAGGCGTTTTTCAATTCATTTCAATAGAGAGGGGCGTTTTTGGAGCGTTTTTTTTTTTTTAGCGCCCAAAAGCTGCTCCAAAAAAGCTGCTTGCAGGACTGTGTGATGCACGGAGAGCATTTAATAGCGCCATTTTTAATGCTGAATGTCAGGATCTGTCTCCTTAAAATACAGAAAAAAAAAAGTATGCAGCAACAAGCAGGATATGGAACAGCGTCACTGGAGGAAAGTTCCTGTTGTATGGAATTGGAAAAAATCCTGGACTGCCGCACTCTGTTAAACAACGTTTTTATTGGATAAAATCAGATCAAAACATAATCCAAAATGGTTCACCATTTTATCCAATAAAGACGTTGTTTAACAGAGTGCGGCAGTCCAGGATTTTTTCCAATTCCATGCACCTGTGCAGAGCCAGCAACTGTCGGTTTCAGTGGGGCGGAAGCAAGTTGAGGGGTCAGCAGCTTTTAGGCTGCATTCACACCTTGGCGACAAAACGCCTGACGCTTGTGCCGCTGGAGGGGCGAATTTCCATTGCTGTCTATGAGATGGTTCACATCTCACGTCGAAACGCCGCCTGACTGCAAAAAAGTCCCGGACCCTTTTTTTCAGGCGGCATTGGCGTTCAGCCATAGACAGCAATGGAAAGAATTTGTTTAAAAAAAAAAAAAAAAAAAAGAGTTAATCGAATCGCGGCAAAGTAAGTTAGAGCGGCATCATTCCTTCCCTGTTGTAATCGCACTACATTTTAAACTAAACTTCAGCTTTAATGTTTTCTTGTTTCCCGCAATGAATATGAAAGAAGTATAAATGTGCAAAGTCGGAGCACAGTTTCTCATTAGATCTGCATTTAAAAAGAGAAGTACAGGTTTTATGTATTTTTTGCTAGTTATATACTTACCTCTGTGGATGGAGCACCAGACCAATGCTGCATCTGTCCCCCGGCGTCTTTGCACAGAGTACCGAGCACCGGCAATTGCTCGGTTCTCACTCCTTCCCGAGAAGAGCAATGCTGACCGTCAGTCAGCATACTTCTGTTCTACTTCCCAGTGCTCATTTGAGAGCTGAGCAGTGGAGGGGCAGCAGCGGCCATCTCACCGGCTAACTGAGACTAACATCAATCAGGGCAGCTGGCAGATCCAGACTTGGAAGTTGGGATGACGCTCTGCCCCGACTGATGGCAGCGATGTCAGCAGAGAGCGGATGTCAGATCGATCGCCACTGAAAACAGGTCACAGGAGTGCAAAACGAGTTGCACTCCTGTGACCCAAAAAAGCTCAGGCTGAACTTTTTTTTTTGAAAATCTTTTTATTGAGTATAAAACATACAAACAGACCACATCAGTAAACCCGCCACAGCATTGGGACTATACTCACGCAGGAGTCAGTACCAGTTGCCGTTGTCCATCATTAGTAACAAATTAGTATCATACAGCTGCAGCACGTTTACATGAAGGGACAACAAACAAACAACCAATTTAGTGCAGTAGTGGCTCTCGCTCAATTAAAATGTCCAAGTATCAACTTCTTCAGTCGAGGCCCGAGGGACAACAAAGTATATCTAGCAACCCCATAGCAGTGATTCTAATACTGACAGAAAAAGAAAGAAAGAAAAAACAAGGAAAACACAAGTACAACCTCTGTCAGTCTCCGGTCGCCGTGGAGGCCTCTGCTAGCCATTTGGCCCACACTCTATCATACTTTTTGGGGCAACCTCTATTTTGGTAGGTTCCTTTGTAGAGTGGCAGTACTTTATTGACATGTGATTTCCATAGCAGTATGGATGGTGGGGCACGTTTCTTCCAGCAAAGAGTGATCATTTTCCTGGCATAGAATAATAGGAGTCCGATCAAAGTCCTCTCTGCCACCCTGGGGACCAATTCCTCTACTAAGCCCAGGCTGAACTTCTTTAATATATCTCCAAACTGAAGCTAGTTGAAGGCTTTGCAAAAGCTTACTGTACACACTGCTCTAAAATAAATTGAAGCTTGCACATAAAGGCAAAGGGTAATTCTGTGTGGTATAGAAGGACCATCACAAAGGTGTCAAACACAAGGCCCATGGGCCTAATAAGGCCCTCCAGGCCATTTCATGTGGCCCTCGCACCTCTCCTGCAGCTTCAGGAGAGCTCCAGCCCTCCTCTGGTCCTCCTCCAGATCCCTACTTTCTGCTTTCAAGCAATGCATCCAGCTTCTTCCTAGCAGCAGCATAAGGAAAGGGGGTGAACTGTGATGTAAGGGAGAGTGGGGGACTCAACTTCTGATGGTGGGGTGGCTCTTGACATCCAATGTAAGGGGGAGGGGGATGCGCTGGACATATAATCTTATAGATACAACTGGCCCCTTTGAGGGTAAATCATGATGCTGATGCCACCTCTTTAAAACAATGGAGTTTTGACACCCCGATCTAGTACAACACAATGGCAGCACTGTGAGCCACAATGACGGGTCCTTTGCTTCTCTGCAGAATTAGGTTTTCAGGATCACCATTCCCCAAATTAGAACGCAGTGCCTCTCGGTTTCTAAACAATAACAGCTGCCTAACTAATTGAAGAGTCCCCTGGTGACTTCTGTCCTCACATTAGCCAGAGTTATCTGACAGCTTTGGGAAGTGGGAGATATGAGAATGTGTGATGGAGAGGGTGAAAGAGGGGTCACTTGCCATAACCAATTATACTAGAATGCAAAAAAAGAGATTGGAAAAAAAAAAAAAAAAAAAAAAACCGAGGACATTTTCAATAGAAGAATTATATAAAAGCCTGACAGCACTGGGGTTGTTGGTTTGAATCATAACCACAGCTTCCTGCCTGGAGTTTGCATGTTCTCCCTGTGTGGGTTTTCCCCTGGTTTCCTTCCACACCCCAAGGACATGCTGGTAGGTAATTGGCTCCTGTCTATATTGGCCCTAGTATGTGGATGGATGGGAGTTAGGGACATTAGATTGCAAGCTCCATTAAGGGAAGGGTCCAATGTGAAATGTACAATATACATGTAAAGCTCTGCGTAAATTGACGGCACTATACAGGTACCTGTAATAAATATCTGTCTTAGATCACTCCCCCTTAACTCAACAAGATGCTGCGGAGTGCTCAGCATTCTCCATATTCCATAATAGAACACTCCAGCACACTGCAGGAGCATTTTCTTGGGATATTTCAGATAACATGGTCATCCCTCTGCCAAGATTTCAGGGCATTCCCTGAGATCTCACCCGGAAGATGTTATCTTCTCCTAGACGCCACAGTAGGAAGCTGGACGAAAGTGTTTTTTTTTTTATTACGCAGAAATGGGCCTCATTGTATATGCGAGCTGTAAGGTGGGATGTGTTGTGCATAACTTTGCAGCATATAACAGACAGCGCATATCCATTTTCCCTTAAAAAAAAAATCCTCTTCTGTGTTATGTATAGTGACCAGTCATTGCCTTAGGCCGCATACACACGATCAGTCCATCTGATGAGAACGATCCGAAGGACCGTTTATCGCTTCACCGATGAAGCTGACTGATGGTCTGATGTGCCTACACACCATCGGTTAAAAAACCAATCGTGTTAGAACGCACTGACATTTACGTGTTTTAACACAATGACGTGCTGAAAAAAAAAAAGAAGTTCAATGCTTCCAAGCATGCGTCGACTTGATTCTTCGGAGCATTGGCGGCCTTTTCAACAATGCTTTTGCATACTAACGATCGGTTTTGACCCATCCATCGGTCAGACGTCCATTAGTCAAATTTTAAAGCAAGTTCTCTTTTTTTTTGACCGAAGGATAAATGACCGATGGGGCCCACACACGATCGGTTTGGACCGATGAAACGGTCCTTCAGTTCGTTTGCATCGGTTTTGACCGATTGTGTGTACGCGTCCTCTTAGACAATCCATGTACATTTGAAGATCTAACATTTCCTCTAAGTATTGCCTGTATTTGTCAGACAAGACTGGCCCCATGCAGCATTTGCCCCATTCCAGCTCTTTCTTGCCCGAGACGTTTAAAACAAACTGGCTGACCATGCCAAATGATGTGGCTCTTTTTTAAATAAACTCCCTAAAAACCATATAGGTGCATAATAAGCTGCCCTACAAACACACAGAAGAATGCAAAAGGTGATCCCTTGCCAACTGCCACTGGTCATTTGAAACAAAGCGATTTTTCCTTTCTCATTTTGATTCATATTTGAAAAGGAAAGCAATAGCTAGATGTGGGTTGAATATGCTGCTCAAGATGGGCCGGCAGTGGTGTATGGGGGGTCAGGTTGACCTGGCGCAGATAGGGGCCAGGGGGTGGTGTGGTGGTTGGCTGTGGCTGTATGACCTCCCATAATGTTGTTTCCTGTTTAATTACAGTGCTGTATTGTTTATGGCCTTGTATGTGTTTGCTATATTTAATAAGATTGTGGTACTTTGGACTGTATGTGTCAAATTTTGATTAATAAACGTTTTATTTATTTTTGTCCAAAAAAGCAACAAAGGGAAAGCAAGCAGTAGACTAGACTCTTGCAGAAGGCTTCCAATGTCTGCTCCCCTGGGTGTAATTACAAGTTCCAGACCCGATAAACAAATGTGAGCTGCTCTATGAAAGGGAGGAAACCTCACCTGTGCGAAGAGGAATTCTAGAGATGCATTGTCGGCATAGTGCAAATTCTTGGAGTAAAAGTGGTGTAAAGCTTCAATATCATTCTGGATGAGCTCTTTCTTCTCATTGTCCAGCTTGCTCAAGTCTGCAGAGACAAACAAAGTTACAGCTTTCTGCAAAAACATCACTGTATGGGTCCAGTCAAATGGCTTAAGGCACAGTTAAAAAATCTATTATTTTCTGCAGTGAGTGAACCGCCAACTCATGTTGTATGGTATAGAACAGGGGTAGGCAACCTCGACCCTCGAGCTGTGGTGAAACTGCAAGACCCTGACAATTACAGGCATGACAGGATTTGTAGTTTCACCACAGCTGGAGTGCCGAGGTTGCCTACCCCTGGTATAGAAGGGCAAAACAGTTTACAATCCACGCAATTCTGTAGACTCTCACCACCACACACCCAATCTACTCCAAAGCTGGCCATACATGTATCGGAGATTGACCGGTCCCTTCTGAACCGACCGCATTACGATCCAAGAGTGGGCACTTGGTTGTTCACAAGTCAATCTATTGATCGACTTGTGTGCAACCACGCCGTCAGGTTTTTCACAAACAATTTGTGCCACCAGCTAGACCCGGTTTCTCCCTGGTGGCAGAAAGCAATAGTGCTGTGGGGCAGTTAGGGTTGATGGGGGAAAATCAAGCAATTATCTTTCCTTTCAACCAGAAGAAAAGAAAAATTGCATAATCTATGGCCTGCCTTAGGAATACAAAATTAGGATCACCAAACTGGAAAGGCCTATCCAGGGGTCTGTACCGCGTGAAAGTGAACCCAAATACCTCCTCCTGATCATCAGCTTGCACTCTAGATTTGGAAACTCTGTAGAAAACAATGGATTTTGGGCAATAACAGAAGTCAGATCACTAACCCAAAAGTATAAAATAATGTCAGCCAGGAAGTTAGTAATTTTAGAAGGATGCATCATCAATGGTACTGTTACACATTGCAGGATTCCATTACAGCAATGGTTTCTAAACTATGGCCCTTTGCTTGCATTTTTTTCCTGGCCCTTTGGCGTGGTTCCTCCCACTGATACAAGGCACCATTTCTTCCATTAACACTGACGAGGCACCATTCCTTCCACCGGCACCAACAGTGAGGTGTAATACCTCCAAATGATACCAATTATGGAGTATTATTTCTTTCCACCGGCGCCAACAATGGGAAACTAGTTCCCCCTCACCGGCGCCAACAATGGGAAACTAGTTCCCTCTCACCAACAATGGGAAACTAGTTCCCCCTCACCAACAATGGGAAACTAGTTCCCCCTCACCAACAATGGGAAACTAGTTCCCCCTCACCAACAATGGGAAACTAGTTCCCCCTCACCAACAATGGGAAACTAGTTCCCCCTCACCAACAATGGGAAACTAGTTCCCCCTCACCGGCGCCAACAATGGGAAACTAGTTCCCCCTCACCAACAATGGGAAACTAGTTCCCCCTCACCGGCGCCAACAATGGGAAACTAGTTCCCCCTCACCGGCGCCAACAATGGGAAACTAGTTCCCCCTCACCGACACCAACAATGGCAAACTAGTGCTCCTCCTCCTCAGGCACTATGTATTTTTTATTTATTTTTTTACTCGCTGTTCAAAATACGGCCGTCAGACTTGTGACTGGGAAAAAAAAACATGGGAATCTATCTCACCATCGCTGAGAACCCTTCATTGGTTGCCAGTAAAAGACAGAATTGCTTTTAAAGCACTCTGTCTGATGCATAAATGCATCCATGGGAAGGCCCCCCAATATCTATGCGAAAAAATAAAAGCTCACAACCCCAATCGCTTTCTGCGATCCAACCAACCAAAATCTGCTCCAGATACCCAAAGCCAAATACAAGTCTAAAAGAGAAAGAAGATATGCGTTCCAGGGTCCCAGACTATGGAACGCTTTACCAACCAGCATTCGGTTGGAGGAGAACCATTTGGCCTTCATAAGAAAGATCAAAACTCATCTCTTGTTGTCAAAAGGAGACAGGAAAAACGAGCGCCCAGAGGCGATTTAGTTTGCATGTGCTGCGCTATACAAGTTCTTCACTCACTCACTGTTGCTTGGGCAGTTTCTATTCCCACTGGCCACAGTCTGGCCCCTCTAAAGTTTAAAGAGCAGTAAACTGGAACTTTGTTAAGAAAGTTATGAGACACCGGCATTAAAGGATGAAATAAGAAAAAGATTGGTTGGTTCCACAGGGGATGAACACATTTTGATCCATCTATTGCTGTTCCCACTTGACCAAAGTCAATTTAAAAGTTGAACGGGAGTGTTGGAAATGTCATCGATCAGCGGCTGCACCCGTAGATTAGTGTGCTCTGACAGATGTATAGGGAAACCCCCTCCTTCCCTGTCTGCGATTACGTTTTCCAAATTGTATATTAACTAACACACACACACACACACACACTCTACAACTATCTACATGAAAACACAATGCTTACGAGATTCAAACTCCTTAACCGTCAAGAACTTCTCCGATGGGGTTCGTTCTTTGCAAGTTTTCTAGAAAAAAAAAAAAAAAAGTATACACCAAATGGCTGAATAAACACTGAACAAAGAGAAAAGGCAAAGATCACCAATTCTAATTACCATCTAGCTTAGTGGTTGGCCGTTTAAGTTGCTGCTTTTTTTTTTTATCGTTTTAAACCAACATTGCCATAAGGCTCTGTCTTGAACATCCTCCATCTGCATGTAGCATCAGATCAGAAAAATAGCAGGGTTCATTTAAATATGTAATTTCCCTTTGTTTCTCTTGCATCCAAATAAGGCAGACATGCAAGTCGGACTTTGAGGTAAGTGGATCCGTTCGCTGTTGACAGAGTATAAAACGCATAGCTCAGCTGTTGGCCTGGGGCCACTACTTTGTAATCTTGGCCATTAAATATGGGTTTGCAGGTGGCCCAGCAGCTGAGGTTAAGAGGACTGTATTTTGCATACTAAGTTTTTATAGAGTATAGGGTGTTTATCTATTCCTACAAGCTAGCCATTATACATTCTTGCCAGTCAGTTTTCCAATGTTTAAAAGAACAGCATTTGTTTGTGCTCCGTTAGGCTTTTTCTCTTTTTATTATTTCAGAGAGAGCTCCAGGCAGACCAACTAAAGTCTTGCCACGGCCGTGTCTTTTGTTGAAAGATTTTAAAAAAATAAGAAAAATATCTTAAGGCTTCGACTATCCAACAGTGCTTTAGATATCAGATGCAAAATGTTAACTGTAATAGGCGTGCAATATATATCCAAGTGCTGTCTTTTATGTAACCTTGACAATGTACTGGGTTCCTGTTCTGTCCAAAATCTGCAATATGGTTCTGCTAGAAGGTTAAGATATGCAGGAATTTAAAGAGAGACACCCTGTTACCAAAGTCCTCATAGAAAATATAAAAATCATGTCTAAAAAGGCATAGCTAAAGAGGCAGCAGAGCAGTTTGTTTTGCAGTGCCCTTTTTTGTCTGATTAAGTTTTGTTGACAAGGGCCTCTTTCAGCACAGCTGAAAAGAAGCCATGCTGATGTTGGGGAAATAAGACTACAGCTCCACCTGCTGGCTGGATAGCAGACTGCATAATATTAACACCAGACTGAAAAAATTAAAACTGGCCATAAAAAATAAAAAATATATAAAAAGTAGTAGTAGCAGTAATCTACATTTCCTCATCCTTAAAATCAATGTAAAGCTCTACTGAAGTCACAGAAATAGATATGCACTAGAGCTGCACGATTCATCGATTTTTATCCCGTTGCGAGTTTGACAAAGAATTTCCCGATCTTTAGTATGCAGAGAATTCGCTCTGCTCTCAGCCATCAAAAGTCCGGGCAGTCTGCCAAGTTTTACAACCTTCTTCATCTGTGGAACTTTAAGTCTAAACATTGTATCAATTTGTCTTTAACAAAACAGGAATAGACTTCTGTATGTAAATTATGAAAGTTTAACCACTTAAACATTAAACCTTTTTCTGATATTTGTCGTTTTCTTGTTAAAAATCATTTTTTTTGCTAGAAAATTAGAGACCGTAAAGAATAAAATGGTGGTTGTTGCAATATTTTATGTCACATTACATTTGCGCAGCAGTCTTTCAAGTACAATTTTTTGGGGAAAAAATTACTTTAAAAAGCGGAGTTCTACCCTAAAAATGTAATTTCTCACTTCTGACTGTTACTAGGCAGATTTTGTAATGTAATGTAATGTGCCTAGTTCCTGGTCCTTGGTGGTTCAACTTTCTGTCCTAAGACCCCATTGCCTCCTGGGAAATGATGACACTCATTTCCCAGGAGTCTCTGGGCATTACTGTGCCAAAAAAAAAAAGGAAGAAGAAGTCAGCCAACATGCACCTCTCCATGAAAACCAGGAAGAAAAAAAGAGAAAAAAAGGGACTAGGCTTCACATGCCCACACATATGATAGATACGGCCACAACATGAGCTAGAGCAGGCATCCTCAAACTATGGCCCTCCAGCTGTTGCGGAACTACAAATCCCATGAGGCATTGTGAAACTCTGACATTCACAGACATGACTGAGCATGATGGGAAATGTAGTTCCTGAACAACTGGAGGGCCATAGTTTGAGGACCCCTGAGCTAGAGGATATAAGGCAAGTGTTTGCAATGACTTCTGGAAAGATTGGGGAGCTATTAATATGTTTTAGGGACCATTTAATGCGATTACATTTTAAACCTGACCAGTAAATGTTAGCGCATTTTTTTTTTTTTTGTATAGTATGAAAAATTTTACACTGCGAGAATCGAGATCTTTATTCCAAGCAAAAAAAAAAAAAAAAACACTGGATTCTCATTTTTGGCTAGAATCGTGCAGCTCTAATATGCACTGTAGACTTTGTCAACTTCCATTTTTATAGTCATATCTTTTCTCCTATAGAAGCTGTACAGGGTAACTAGATATACTTTACTGTTTAAGAGTTGGCCCTTTGCATTCAGTACTTATTTGGCAACAGATCTGGACAAACATGCCCCTCCACCCTTTGCCTGCCAAAAAGAGGTCTGTGAGAGCACATGATTTAGGGTATGGAAGTTACTCAGCTATCCCAACAAAGAGCATTGCTGAGCAAGAGGAGAAAGCAAGTATGTACAGTAGTTGCCACCGCTGAGCTCTTTTACTGAAAATGCTCTTTGCTTGGCTGTCATGCCTGTTCTATGGATGCAGTGCTTTGGAATTACTGGAACAAACCCAAATCAAGAATTCTCCCTTTATTCCGACTACTGGCATCACATACTTTTTATAGGTCAATATTGCAGCCACTTAACGTGATGCTTCAGCTCCCCCCCCCCCCCCCCCCCCCCAGGACCCTTTTTTTCTTACCTGAACTCAATCATTCCAGCGACGAGCATAAGCCCAGCGGCTCCATCCACTGTCTCGGGTCCTCATTAGCAGGAGCTAATCAAATCCAGTGACACGTGGGGTGGGGCTGGGTCCTGCTGTGTCAATGGACATAGCAGGGCAACTCGTAAGCGAGCCCGCATGGGTTCCCTCTACGGAAAGCAGCTCCCCGTGGGGGCACCCGATGGAGTGCCACCGAGGCACCCCAGAAAAGGAGGATTGAGGCTGCTCTGTGCAAAACCCTTGGAAGGAAGTATAACTTTTTTTTTTTTTTTTTTTTTTTTAAACAAAACAAACATTTACAACCAATTTAAGATGATCAAAAATAGCAGCCTATGAATTTTTCACAGCATGTTTTCTTTAACAATAAAAAATAATTTGGCAACATTTATATCTCCATGTTATACTGCATTTCGAAAACGGTAAGCCCCAGCAGCCAGTAATTGTGAAAACCATTTGTCAAAATAAATGTACACAAATTTACAATGCAGCAAATGTATGGGCTTGTGTTGACGGCTTCTGAATGCATCTAAGCCGCTTCTCTTCAAATACAAGTCGATGGAAATTTAAAAATATCCTGAAGGAGGCCGATGCATCTCAGAAGCGCCTGAAGCGGATCTCAAATGTAAGTTGAATGCACCTGAAAGAACACTACATTTACCCAAAGGATCATCAATATTGGGAGTATGGACCTGATCGGTAAGCCCAATCAATGTAAAATTCTGGGTGCACATAGAGTACTACACCCATCTACAATAAACACACCGACACTCATTGGATTCACTATGGAGCCTTGCCATTTTTTTAAGACATTTTTCATACTTCACTAAAAATAGCAAATAAATAATTCCTGATAAAAGATATACGCCATTCATGAAGGAAAAGCAGGAAAGAGTCACATAGCAGAGATGTATCATTTTGGTTTCCTTCCCGGCCTCACCTGTTTGGCTATTATCCTTGCGGTCAGTCTTACAGTTTCCGAAGGATTCCATTGCTCTCCGTAGGCACACATGGAGGAACACTCTAGTTTGTGCATGGGCCAGTCTCCTTTCTGTATGGTCAGAAAAACAGCAAAGCCATTAAAATGAGGATACAACTGTCTTCTCTGCACACAAAGGTCAAGTGAAATATGTTTCCTTTCTACATAGAGGGAAGACACGAAAGGATCCCGAGAGAGGAAAATTGCTGCAAATCCAAGAATGAAGCTCTCCATTCAGCTGGACAAATAAAAAAAATAAAAACACACACACACACACACACACACATCTGATTTAAATGGATTATATTAAAGTTTTCTTTTGTTATACCTAAATAAAATCAGAGTCAAGCACTCATTTCATTCACAGATGTATTCTGCAAAGATAGATACAGGTGATGCACACATGTAACCACGACCACAAGTTTATTTAAAAAGGATATGTTCACCTTCAGGAAACAGTTTTTAGGGTCAAACATGTTCAACATCCCTGCACTCCCTGGGGCTGGGGATCTTCTCCCTACACCAGCTGTCACCATCTAAAAAAAGAGGGGCTCCTCCCACAAGGCCGCATCATTCATTAATTCACAGAATTCTGTGAACGAACTACAAGTAGCGATGGCCTTTGCAGCTGTTGGTTTGTAGTTCTCAATTAACTACCTGGGAGTGGTTGAGAGCACTAGTAGTTCATGGATTTTTCCTGTCAGTGTGAAATTACAACCATGTTAAATAATAGGGGAACACATATAGAGTTGTAACATGGCTTCCTAGTCTTCATACAAAGCTTTATTACTTAATTCTTATTTTCACCACAAGATGTTCTCAGTTTTCTAGGCTGAACAATGGTCAACGTCATTCAATCCAGAAGGCTGAAAATATGCTATAATGTAGGGTGTCACGGCCCTGCCCACGATTGGTTGTCGGCACAGCACTCTTTAAAATGACGTATTAATGCAGATCGCAGCACTGAGGTCAGCACTGCCCTTTTCACCTAGGAGGATAAACGAGGGCATTGCATATGGGACGGGGACCATGGAACCTGGAGTTCGGCTTTAACTGTCTGTAGCAGCCTTTAACAACCATTTTAACATTTATTTTCGGTACTTATATAGCACCATGTGTAAAAAGGAAAGACATCAGCGCAAACAGATAAAAGAAATAAAACAAATACATGCAAGCTGAACACTATAGGTAATTACATTGCGTACACTGTAAATAGCACCATCAATTCACACAGAGCTTTACACACATATATTAGTACATTCACATCAGTCCCTGCCCCCAAGGAGCTTACAATCCAAGGTCCCAAACACACATTCATACATATACATACTAGGGACAATTTAGACAGGAGCCAATTAACCTACCAGCATGTCTTTGGAGTGTGGAAGGAACCAGAGTACCCAGAGGAAACCCACGCAGGCACAGGGGGGACATGCAAACTCAAGGCAGGTAGTGTCATGGTTTGGATTGGAACCAGCAACCCTTTTGCTGCCAGGAAAAAGTGTACTACTATCGTGTACCACGTTAATACAGATGAACTTTTGAAACAATGTTCCAGCCTCAAGGATCCCCTATTAAAAATAACCACATCTACAGCTCATGTACATTAAAGTGATGGTCAAGGAGAAGAAAGTGCCATTTGTGGTCAGTGTGAATATTCCCCCTTTAGACCCCTTTCACACTGCAGGCGCCTGCAAACCGACCTGAAACACCGGACAGCTTCAAAAGTCCTGCTAGCCACATCTTTGGAGTGATGCGTTTTCCGCTCCTTCCCATTGAAAGCAATGGGAAACCGCGGCTATACCACCTGTAATGCGCCTCTGCAGATGCTCATTGCGGGCGGCATTAACCCTTTTTCGGCCGCTTTACCGCCACTGCACCTCCCGCGCCACTGTGAAAGGGACCTTATAGCTACAGTAGCTAAAAAGATAGTAATTGGTTTCAGTTGCAACTTATCTGGAAGGCAGAAATTGCCGACGGCTCACAGAACCCCTACCAACCTCTGGATAATCCCTAGGGTTCCATGGAACCCTGGTTGAAAAAAAGGCAGGTCTACACAGTGTTGTACAATTACCGATGGAGTATTGGTGTGAACTCAACACTCCATGAGGACAATTTAGGAAATCTGGAGCAACCAGAATCAGCCGTTCATGGCAACCAACCGGCTTTTAGCTTTCATTTTCAAAACTGAACGGCACAAGTTAGAATCTGTGCATAGTAACCCAAAAAGCTTCTGTCTGCTCCAGGTTTATTAAATTCTCCCACATGTGCTTACTTTGTCTATTTTGCAAAATGCAGAGCCTGATTCACATCCAAGTGTGCTTGGTGGATACTTCCCAAAAGCTTCTAAAATAAAAAATAGGTCACAGAGCACTCCAAGGACTCTCCAGGCAGGGAATATAAACTTGACGTCATACGGAACAGCGAACACTTCTCTCAGCACATTATATTTGTCCTTGTATATTTTAATCTGTAAGATTAGAACTTTGGAAAGAGAAAAAGTTGGTGATGGGGGAAAAAAAAAAAAAAAAAAGGGGGGGGGGGGTGGAGGTTTATAGCTAAATTTTCTTCCCCGTAGGCACTGCTAATTAAAACCTATCCTCAGGCAGGATCACGCTAAGTGGAAGAAAAGTGACCGGCATTTCAATTTTTTTATGATTAATGACCGGCATTAATTAATGGATTTTATCTGGCAATTGCTTTGACATGTAGGATATGCAGTTTACACGAATCGTTCAATAAGGCCAAGTTCACATTTGGTCATTCTCTGAGAAGCAATCAATTGCTTTTCAGAGTTTGCCTAAGAGCCCATTCACACCTGAGCGGCAAAACGCCTGTCGCGCGACGCTCGTGCCGCTGGAGGGGAAATTTCCCATTCATGTCTATAGAGATGGTTCACATCTCTGAGACGCCGAACGCCTGTCGCCTGAAAAAAAGTCCCGGACCCTTTTTTTCAAGCGACATTGGCGTTCGCCCATAGACATGAATGGGAAGATTTGTAAAAAAAATAAATAAATAAATAAATAAATAAATCGAAGCGCGGCAAGTAAAGCCGCGTATGCGGCGTTACTTGCCACTCAGGTGTGAATGCAGCCTAAGCAGCTGCTGTCTGGCATTCAGGAGGCAATCCTGTCGACTTCCGATTGCGTTTCTATTTTTTTGGGGGGGGGGGGGGTTTAATGGTGCCAATGAAAGCCAAGTATTTGGTTCACAGTTGCGACACAGCCCCATTAACTTGAATGCCGACGCTGCCTGTCAACAAGCTGTGTTACTTTTGATGTGGATGCAGCATTGGAAAAAACCCTTCAGCTGTTTTGTAGAGTTTAGGGGGCCACTGGATTTCTTGCAGTACAAAAAAAAAAAAAAGGAAACAAGTGCAGACACCTCATTTTAGTGACTGGTGAGCTTCAAAATATTAAAGCCCAAAAGAGTGCAGCAGCTCCATATACAGTAAATTGTATATGCAGCCTAACTGACCTTCAAATAGAATTCCTGACAAACCCTAAACCTTCTCTCTCTCTCCCCTGAACACAGGGATGGACTGGCCATTGGACTACAGCAGTGTTTCTCAACTCCAGTCCTCAAGCCCCCCCCCCCCAATAGGTCATGTTTTCAGGATTTCCCTCAGATGAAGGGGCTGTGGGAATTACTAAGGCCGGGTTCACACTTGTTTTCCAACAACGCTCCTACATTGGGAGCTCATGTAGCATGACGTGTGAAAATCAATGTTTCCCTATGAGAGCGGTATTAACTGGTCCTACACAAGTCAGTCCGACTTTGAAACTACTCCCTACTTCAGCCCATTGAATATCATTGAAGTAGGACCAAAGTAGGAGCCTTGTCCTAACCATCCGACTTTTGCCATTTGACATGTGATTACAGCAGCAGTAAAAGGAATTTATCTCACTCTGGGATTGTTTTGATTGGTCAAAGAACAAGTTAGTCTAATCACAAAGTAGGACCAAAGTAGTATCCTGTTCATGAAAGTAGGATGGATGTAGGACCAATGTAGGAGCAAAGTAGGATGAAAGTCGTGTAGTGTAGTGTAGTGTGAACCCAGCCTCAGGCAGTAAAACTGATCAAATCACCTGTGCAAAATAATGGAAATCCTGAAAACCTGACCTGTTGGGGGGCCTTGAGGACTGGAGTTGAGAAACACTGGACTACAGGGAGTTTGCCGGAGGGCCAAAGGCTCAGTGGGCCGGCTACAGTGACAGCGGATCGCCGCCCCCTCCGGGTCTCTCCCTCCCTGCAGTGCTCACCTCCTCTCCCTCCATGCAGCACTCATTTGGGGGGGGGGACAAAGAAACAGTGGGAGGACCAGAGGCGCAGGGTCGACGACAGAGGTGTATGGGGGAGGGGACAGACAGCCAACTCAACAGCTATGGCCTGGGAGTTTCTCACTTCTGCCTAATCTTGCCCCATAAGGGGGGCACCAAACTGATTCTTTGCCCTGGGTGAAATAGTGTCTAGCTTCCCCACTGGTACTGCCTATAAAAAATAAAAAAAATAAAATAAAATAAAAAAAATCCAGTATCAGCTGTTCTACTCTAATAAAGTAGAATAGCTAGTGAAGGGGGAGAGAGGGCTTGGGTGGCCGGGGGTGCGGGAGTTGTCCGGCCGCCATTGGAGAGACATGTCAAAATGGGCCAGTCTGGATGAAGTCCAGGGACACATTTTTGTCCCAGTCCAGCCCTGCCTGAACACCTAATGCTGACAAACCTTAAAAAATGCAAGATGTATATTCTTACCCCATTTTCAACCCGCACTGGTCTGTTCAAGTCACACAGCTCCCCTGCGTTAGCCAGCAACAGCTGCAGAGGAGAAGAGGGAGCACCAACAGACAGGCCATAGAAGCCTATGGGTGATGTCAGTGTTCCCAGGCATTCCAGTCATTGTCGAGCATTCTCTCCTCTCCCCTGCAGCCGTCTCTGGATGACAAAGTGGATCATGTGACTGGACTGGAGCAGGCTGAAAACAGGAATGTAATTTCCCTGTTCTTGGGTTTAAATAGACTTTAACCTACAACAGCCAATCTGAATGCATATTTTTACTGCAACACACTAAAATATGTTTGACTGCTCTAGGTTGTAGTGAGGCAATGATTCATTATTATTCTTTTTATTCCCGCAGCAATCTGTTCTTCCAGAGAGATGCATTTATTGAGTCCCAGCACAGAACAAAGTTCACAAGATACTTGCAAACAGATGACAAAAAAATATTACAATGAACAAAAGCCTTCCGAGTCCCATTCGTCCTAACAAGCATCGAGAGACTACAATCCACCACATGTACAATCTATAAGCAAATTATTATTAACAATAGGATCAAAAGTATTTTGAGTTGACCAGTTAGAAATCCCCCCCAAGTGACAGGCTAGTATTTCTGGGGGAAGATTTGAGCTGTTAAGTGTGAATTCATTCTTTACATTTTTTCTTCACGATGAGAGCACAGGTCTAGATAATACATATTATTGCATGCATGGAAGCTATAAAAAGGTGCATATTATAGATGAGACATATGCTGGATTTTAGTGTCTCTATACTTGCTAGAACAAATGGACTCACTGGAATATTTACGCTGTTGGATTTTGTCATCGGTACAAGTATCTTGTGAACTTTGTTCTGTGCTGGGACGCAATAAATGCATCTCTCTGGAAGAACTGGGTTGCTGCTGGAATAGAATTATAATAATTGATCTTCATCCCACTACAGGGGGGTCCCGACTTACAAACTACTCCTACTTTCGAACGGGACGCTGCGGGGACCATCTGCCGTTCCGCGCATGCGGTCAGACGGAGCCTCGGTAAAGGTCCGCAATTGGCCACGCATGCGCAGAACGGCATTTGAGGGAACATCGGAAATGTCCGTAATTGGCATTCTGCGCACGCGCAGCCCGACTTATGAACATTTCCGGATTACAAACAACCACACAATTCCTGCAGTAAGAGACATGTAAAATTATTTTGATTGGCAATTTTTTGGCTGTTGATTAATTTTTCAGAATTTATCTACTGCTTATAGCTCCTTAATCATTCCATTATACATAAAGAACGTTAGGATCTTACCTGGCAATCCACATTGCAGTAAAAGGCCTGTTTGCATTTGCCGCATTTTGCAAGACCTTCCTTCCTGAAATCAAAGCAAATAAATGCATATTAAGTTTCCCATTGGTATGTGGGGGAAATGGCATAAAGTCAAACAGCATGACAAGTTAACAGGAAGGTAAAAGGTTTGTGCTGATCCGTTCCGGCATTGCTCCATCTGGGTGGTTAGAAAATGTCAGAGGCCTCACGCACACAGGCAAAAAAATCACCACTCAGGCCCTATACACACGGACGGGAATACCGTCAGAAAAAAAAACAGCGGTTTTCCTGATGCGATTCCTGGCAAGCTTTTCTTGCAAAGCCGTGCATACAGATGGTCATTCAAAAGAACCGCCGTTGTTTTGAATGGCAAGAACGCGATGACATCGACTACCACGTCACGTTCGATGCCGTTGCCATCATCTTGCTACATCCCACACTAAACTTGTATGCTACCGCGCAAGCGTTTAACTCTTATCTCATGTGCGGGTTTACCTGGGACAGGCAAGCATACAGACGACCGGTTTTGTCGTCAGGAAACACTCTGCCGGGAAACCCGATGAGAAAATAGAAAGCAGGGTTCTCCATTTTCCCGTCGGGATTCTCAGCTGTTTTCCTGACAGATAACTGCTAGGGAGCATACGCACGGCCGGGATTCCTCTCCTGGCAGTTTTCCTGCCGGGAAAACCGGTCGTGTGTACGAGGCATTTTTTTTTTTTTTAATGCCTCCAATTGCAGCTCTTTATTAGCACATTGTGTCATTTGGATGTTATAGCAGCTTTTACCCCTTTTACTGCCACCACCACACTTCTTATGCCAGTGGCAACTGGGGGGATTCACTCCTGTGCCTGGAGTTACTAGGAGTATGTATACACTTCACCAAAAATTGCCAGCTTTCTAATGTCAGCTACCCTCGAAGAGTGCGCTTCATCTGACGTGACCCCTCCACCAAGCTTCTCAGTCTTCTCTATCCCACATGTGGGCCTGCAACCCACACAGCGGGTCCCGCTGGGTGGGGAGGAAGGAGAACAACGAATATTCATTCTCTGATCTCCTCTAGTGAGGATGAACATAGAAGTGTCGTGTAAAGCATCACTCCCAGTTTCTGGTGTCACTTTCCCTGGCCTTTGCATTCGGGGAAGAAGATAATGGCGTGCGATCCATTAGATTTATTGGTGGGCAGGCGAGACATTGGTGGTCTATTTTGCAAATTCAGCTTTTATATTTTATCAAAAAGGTTCGGCAATATATTGCATTTGTGTGTCCTAAAATCAACTTTAATGGTAGGTTTTCAGAATTTTTCACTTAATAAACTGTTGTGCAAATAAAGCGCGACATAATAGAATTGAAAACTACAACCATTCCATTCCCCAGAGTGTTTGCTTGCAGATAATTAAAGGGGTTGTAAAGGTTCGTTTTTTATTTTCTAAATGGGTTCCATTAAGCTAGTGCATTGTTGGTTCACTTACCTTTTCTTTAACCACTTAAGGACCCCCGCACGCACATATACGGCCACAGAATGGCACGTACAGGCACAAGGGCGCTGTTCCCGCTAGTTAGCTATTTTTTTTTATTGCGATTTTTTTTTTTTTACTAAAGACATGTGGCTAAATACATTTTGGCCTAAATGTTTGACTAAAATTTAGTTTGATTTTTTTTTTTTAACAAAAAGTAAAAAAGTGTTTTTTTTTCAAAAATGTCGCTCTATTTTTGTATATAGCGCAATAAATAAAAATCGCAGAGGTGATCAAATACCACCAAAAGAAAGCTCTATTTGTGGGAAGAAAAGGACGCAAATTTTGTTTGGGAGCCACGTCGCACGACCGCGCAATTGTCTGTTAAAGCGACGCAGTGCCGAATCGCAAAAACACCTTGGGTCATTTACCAGCGTATTGGTCCGGGTCTTAAGTGGTTAAATGGGAAGTAAACCCTTCAATTTGATAGTTACAAAAAACTGTCAACATTCCCGGCATCCCGGAAATGCTAGCCGTCACATTTGTTTGTGCTCTCAACCAAACCATCTAATGGCTGGTTTCATAACAGGTCACATGTACAGCATCATGGCAGTTGCAGATTAAACAGAGGTCAAGATGGCCGCTTCCTTGGCTGAAAACAATAGGAGGGTTTACTTCCACTTTAAATTTCCCTTCTAAATCCCGCCCCCCCTATCTGAATTTCTCACTTCCTGTTTCTCCTCAGCAAGCTTTCCACCATCATCTGAGCAGTTCTGGCTGGGGGTTAGGCAGCCAGAACAGCTTACTAAGGAGGAACAGGAAGTGAGAAATTCGGACAAAGAAAAAAAAAACATTTAGAAGGGAAATCGAAGGAAGGAGGTAAGTGAACCAACAATGCACTAGCTTAAAAAGGAACCCATTTAGAACATAAAAAAAACAAACCTTCACAACCCCTTTAAAGTTTGGAGGTTTTGATTAACCTTTAGGCCCAAAATGTTGTAAATGTGCAAAAAACAAACAAACCCACGCTAAATGGCTCTGGCAGCCAAAGGGTTAATTAAGGGCATAACCCTACATACAGAGAAAATTGTACTGACATTTACGTATGTATGCAATTTCAGTCTAATCCCTAGGACCATTGAGTACTCTAGCACTGGTCATCACCCCTGTCCTCAGGGCCCACTAATGGCCCATACACACGATCTGAATATCGGACGAAAACGATCGTCCGATTTTCAGATCGTGTGTACACTACTTTCGAGAGCCGATCACGACCGTTCATCCGATATTTTTCGATCGGACATGCGTGAAAATTTTCCTCGTACGATGTCAGATCGTACGATTTTCGTTTAGTCAGTACAGCCGTCATCCGACAATACAAATACATTACAACACGTGACATCATTTCCGATCTTTTTTTTCTGTCGTACGAGAATTTTCGTGAGTTTAATAACCTATTTTATTTTACTTGCGATTATTAAGCGAAAAAAGTCGTACGATCCATCGGCCGATATTCGGATTGTGTGTATGGGCCATAACAGGCCAGGTTTGCAAGATAACTGAAATGCATCACAGGTGATATAATTTGCTGCTCAGTGATTGCAGTATTCTAGTCTGCATCTCCCCAAGGTAATACATAAAACCTGGCCTGTTAGTGGGCCCTGAGGACAGGGTGGATGACCACTGCACTAGACCAGGGGTCTCAACCTTCTAAACAAAGGGCCAGTTTATTGTCCTTCAATAGCGGGAGTGAAAATTTTCCCCAGGCATCAGTGGGAGTAAACGTCACCATATTCAGTATTTGGTGGAGGAATAGTGCCCCATCATTGGGAGGAATAGTGCCCAATTTTTGATGTCAATGGGAGAAATGGTGTCCTATTGTGAGCGTCAGTTGGCAGAATAGTGTCTTGTATCAGTGGATGGAAAAGTGCCCCAAGGGCCAGATAAAGGCAAGCAAAGGGCCACAGTTTGGAGACCACTGCACTAGACTGTTTTGACGTTGCCTCCGCCCTGAACAAGTGCTGTGCAGTGTAATTTGCTTTAAGGGACCAGAATCTGCATTTTTTTGGGGGGGAAAGGGGGGTTAACAAACACTTTAAAGTATATGCCACCCCAACAAATGTACCAGCTAACCCTTTCAGCAGAAGAGCATACTTACCAATTCTCAAGCAATAATATTATAAGGAATATGGTACCCTGAAGAATGGCCCCATAAATAGACCAGTGTACAATAATTAGCCTGGTGAGGATAGACGGACACGTTTACATGAATTGGATTAGCACTTAGGAAGAGCTAATGTGCCATACAGATAATTGTTGTAGGGCTAACAAATCACTCATTGGGGCGGGTTATAAAAAGATGCTATGACATACGGGCCGCGACTCTGCAGTTAAGTGACAACAGGTGTCCGCCCTAAATAAGTCAACTGCTTAGGAGGGTGTGAACAGCTGAAACAGCTTTCACTAGGAGGAAAATGGTTGGGAAAAAAAAAAAAGAAGTATTTATTTTGGGAACATCACCCACTACCATCAGGCTGATTGGTTAACCAAACAGGGCTTATACAGCTTCCCTATGTGTTTGACTGATCCTGTAGGTTCTTAAAGCGACACTAAATATTGTGTTTAAAAATATGAAAAGTCTATTTAACTATGTATCAACTCAAGACAAAAAAAAAAATACTCTTCTCCAATTTGCCGAAAGACTGCTTTTCCCTGCTGGGATCCGACTTCCTGTTGGAGGGTGGCTATGGTCATTCTCTATGGTCACACTGTATGTAGGAACGCAGCCAAAGTGCACTGGAGGATGCATTAATGGTGCAGCGCCATTTTACAAACAACTTTAGAGTAGATTAACCGTTCTGAAGTGAATTAAAAAAAGTATACAAAGTGCCAAGAAAAAAAAATTAGAATGTAAGAGGAGTTCATTCATTAACCCCAGAGGACTCAAGATGTCAAACAAGCCAGAAGGATCCTCCACCAACAGTGACCACACACATAGCTGCTTACCAGATATCTGTGACCACCACATAGAAAGTGGACAAAAAGCGCAGTGCATAACAAAAGGTTGGGGGAGTCAGAATCCAGGTAGTTATTCTTCGGTTCTCCTCACTTGCTCCAACTCCTCCAAAGCAGTTGATGTAAAAGGGAAGCAGAACTCGCTCTCTCTCGCTTAGGCCCCTTTCACACCAAGGCATTTGAATAGTGCCTGAAGTACTGAATGAAAAACTCCTGCCCTGCAGTCTGCAAGCCTGAAGGCTTTCACACTGAAACTGTGCGCTAGCAGGACTTCTCTTCTGGAGCGGTGAGTTTACCGCTGCTGCCCATTGAAATCAACGGACATTGCGGCTATACCGTCCGCAAACCGCTACTGTAGCACCGGTTTTAACCCTTTTTTGGCCACTAGTGGGGGTTAAAACCGCACCGCTAGCGACTGAATATCACAGCAAGAATGGTATAGCACCGCTATACCGCCAGCGCACCCAGTGTGAAAGGGGCCTTAGTGTCCCAAAATGCAATATTTATTAAAAGTGTTTCACTTAAATATGATAAAAGAAATCCAGCAGATCAATATGGCATGGCTTCAAACCAACAAGATGGCGGCCGTCTATTCCGATGCATGGCAACGTTTTACTGGAAGATGCGTGAGAGATTTTAGATCACACACACACACACTAAATACCAAGCTGCTACAATAAAAATCTGAGAAGTCCTCTTGATACAAAAATGTAGCCCTTTCCTACACAACCAGAAGGCAGCTTAGATCCCCACCAGCATTCTCTCTGCTGAACTCCCAGTTAAAAATGATTCCCAAGGTACAGCGGACTGCAGCTCTGTGTGAGAACTCTCCCTCCGCTGCGTCACCTTGCTAGTCCCGAGTTGGACCCCTTTTGCCTTCAGAACTGCCTTAATTCTTCACTCCATAGATTCCAAAATCTTGTGCAAACATTCCTCAGAGATTTTGCTCCATAGTGACATGATGGCATCACCCAGTTGCTGCAGATTTGTCGACTGCAAATCCATGATGGGAATCTCGCATTCAAAGGTTCTCTATTGGATGAGATGTGGTGACTGTGGAGGCCATTGGAGTTCAGTGACCTCATTGTCCAGTGGTGAGATGATTGGAGTGCAGTGACCTCATTGTCCAGTGGTGAGATGATTGGATCTTTGTGACATGGGGCATTATCCTGCTGGAAGGAGCCATCAGAAGATGGGGACACTGGAGTCAAAGGGATGGACATGGTCACCAACAATACTCAGGTAGGCCGTGGCATTTAAATGATGCTCAATTGGTACTAAGGGGCACAAAGTGTGCCAAGAAAATATCCCTCACATCATTACACCACCAGCCTGATTCGGTGACACAAGGCAGGATGGATCCATAACTCTACCATCTGAATGTCGCAGCTGAAAGCGAGACTCAGACCAGGCAACGGTTTTCCAATCTTCCATTGTCCAAATCTGGTTAAACTGTGTGAATTGTGGCCTCAGTTTCCCGTTCTTACCTGACAGGGGTGGCACCCGGTGTGGTCTTCTGCTGCTGTAGCCCATTTGCTTCAAGGTTCGATGTGTTGTGCATTCAAAGTTGGTATTCTGCATACCTTGGTTGTAACGAGTGGTTATTTGATTTACTGTTGCATTTCTATCATCTCAAACCAACCATTCTCCTCAGACATCAAAAAAGCATTTTTTGTCAGCACAGCTGCCGCTCACTGGATATTTTCTTTTTTTTAGACCATTTTCTGTAAGGCTGCATTCACACCTGAGCGTTTTGTCGCCTGAAGCTCCAAAACGCCAGAGGGGAAAAACATCTATTATTCTCAATGGAGATGGTTCACATCTCCACTGCAAAACGCCTGTAGCTCAAAACAAGTTCTGGACCCTTTTTTGTCGCTCGAATTGAGCGTATTTGGGCGTTTTACATTGGCGACCATAGACCTGTACAAAAATCGAGGGAAACAACGCCGCGTTTTGTCACGGCAAATCGTGGTAAAAAACGCTCAGGTGTGAATGTAGCCTAAACCGGAAAGATGGCGGTGTGTGAAAATCCCAGTAGCTCAGCAGTTTTTTGAAATACTCAGACCAGCCCGACTTGCACCAACAACCATGCCACAGATCCACCTTCCTTCCCTATTCGCTCCCCCACCTAACATTTGAGAATGTCCCACAGATGCTCAATAGGGTTTAGGTCTGGAGATATGCTTGGCCAGTCCATCACCTTTACCCTCAGCTTCTTTAGCAAGGCAGTGGTCGTCTTGGAGGCGTGTTTGGGGTCATTATGTTGGAATACTACCCTGTGGCCCAGTCTCTGAAAGGAGGGGGGGAATCATGCTCTGCTTCAGTATGTCACAGTACATGTTGGCATTCATGGTTCCCTCAATGATCTGTAGCTCCCCAGTGCCAACAGCACTCATGCCGCCCCAGACCATGACACTCCCACCACTATGCTTGACAGTAGGCAAGACACACTTGTCTTTATACGCCTCACCTGGTTGCCGCCACACGCTTGACACCATCTGAACCAAATAAGTTTATCTTGGTCTCATAGACCACAGGACATGGTTCCAGTTCTTTAGTCTGTTTGTCTTCATCAAACTGTTCGCTGGTTTTCTTGTGCATCATCTTTAAAGGAGGCTTCCTTCTGGGACGACAGCCATCCAGACTAATTTGATGCAGTGTGCGGCCTATGGTCTGAGCACTGACAGGCAGCCCCACCACCCCTTCAACCTCTGCAGCAATGCTGGCAGCACTCATACATCTATTTCCCAAAGACAACCTCTGGATCTGACGCCGGGCACGTGACCTCAACTTATTTGGTCAACCATGGTGAGGCCTGTTCTGTGTGGAATCTATCTCTATCCAGACCAGATATAACTAAGAAGGGGTTACAGAGAGAGGTCATGATGTTCTATTACAAATTAAGCAGAATATTAGACCATTACTCGTAGGCTTTACACACACAGAACTCAGAAGAGGACACTTATCAAATTTGCGTTTGATAGATGAAAAAAAAAAAAATTACTGAACAGCAGTACTTGATACACAAGAGCTCTTTGCTTAGCACTCTGTCACATTAAGCTCAACACGAATAGCAGTGCTTGGCTTTGCAGACGTTTTTATTTTTACTGCTACCCGGCCTGGAGAACTTTTGACAGCTGCATGAGTTGTAACTGAGAAGACCCTGGATGCACCTCGCAAGTGCTTGTGGTGGTTCACAGGACATTGTTCTAAACTGAAAGCTGCAGCATACTGTACTACTACAGAAGATTCCAGCAGGCTGTAATAAAAGCATTAAGTGGTTATATAAACAGAATGGCACGTACTGGCACATTGGCGTACCTGTACGTCCCTGCCTAGACGTGGGTCGGGGGTCTGACCCCCCCCGGTACCTCCGGTGGTCCCCGTGGCTTCAGGAGCAATCCGGGATGAGGGGGCGGCGGTTCATTTTTGTCCGCCCCCTCCGGATCGCTCCCAGCCAATGCGTGCGCTCCCCTGCGTGTCACTTCCTCCTTCTGTGTAAACACAGGAAAGGGGAGGCGATGTAATCTCTCCTCTCAGCGGTATTTTCAACCGCCGCTGAGGAGAGATTACATCGCACAGTTAGGCTCCTTTCACACGGAGCGGTCCGTTTTTCGGTCCGCTCCGTGTGTCCGTCAGCTCAGCGGGGGGTCTCCGCTCAGCTGTCGGACAGACAGGGCGGTCCCCGCACACTGTGCAGGGACCGCCCCGTCTCTCCTCCGCTCTCCCCTATGGGGAGTCGGATGGAAACGGACCGTCTGTCCGTTTGCATCCGATCCGTTTGGCCGGACGGAAGAAAAATAGGACATTCTTCCGTCCGCAAAAACGGATGCGGATCTGGCGGACGTTAGCGGATGCATCATGCGCTAACGGATCCGCTCCCATAGGGGTTCATTACCGTAAACGGACTTGTAATGAACGGACAGGCGGAGCGGACGTGAGAAAGGGCCCTAAGTCTGCACAACACTACACATGGGCACATTAACCTCCCCCCCCCGATCACCCCCGTCACAGTGTCACTGAATGCAGTGATCATATATGTACTGATCACTGCATTTAGTTTCAGGTTCAGGGTAGCCCCCCGTACCCCCCCCCAAATAACGTTTTAACCCCTTGATCACCGCCCTAGTTAACCCATTTTACTCCCTATTGCCAGTGTCACTAAGCAATCATTTTTCTAAACGCTGTATTAGTGTCGCTGTTCCCGCTAGGTAGCAATTTTTTTTTATTGCGATTTTTTTTTTACTTTAGACATTTGGCTGAATACATTTTGGCCTAAGACTGCATTCACACCTAGGCGACAAGATACGCCGCGTAATAACATTGCGGTCTATGAGCGAGCGCCAATGTCGCCTGAAAAAAAGGGTCCGGGACTTTTTTTCAGGCGACAGGCGTGGAGATGTGAACAGTCTCCATAGACCGCAATGTTATTTCACATCTCGAGCGACAAGCGCGTCGTCGGGCGTTTTGTTGCTCAGATGTGAATGGAGCCTAAATGTTTGACTAAAATTTAGTTTGATTTTTCTTATAACAAAAAGTAAAAAAAAAAAAAAATATAGATTTTTTTTCAAAAATGTCGCTCTATTTTTGTATATAGCGCAAAAAATAAAAATCGCAGAGGCGATCAAATACCACCAAAAGAAAGCTCTATTTGTGAGAAGAAAAGAACGCAAATTTTGTTTGGGAGCCTCGTCGCACGACCGCGCAATTGTCTGTAAAACAACGCAGTGCCGAATTGTAAAAACCCCTTGGGTCATTTAGCAGCATATTGGTCCGGTCCTTAAGTGGTTAATGAGCGAGACTCTTTAGCTTCTGTGCAACATCAAAAAATTGCACATAATCTTCAGCGAATGTAATGCTATAGAAAACAGTAAGATGAGGCAGGCCATAGATGCGTGGTTGCAGGAAAGAAATCCACACCATTACCCCATCAACACACACAGTGCCGACAGAGAAATCCCTCCTGCCAAGCCATCGACAACCAGCCTGCCAGATTTACTTTGTTCTTGCTAGCGTCTAGCCACTAGCAGCTAGAGATGATCGCAAGTAAATCTAGTAGGCTAGTTGTACTCAAGTTGATAGATCGATCAACTTGGTACTTTCAACCTGCTAATACACATTTGAATCTTGGTTGGTTAAGCTGGAACCGGCCTCGATTCAAACAGTCTATGGCTATCCTAACTGAAATGGGTACTTGCAGCTACATTTATTCCAGGGAGCAACAAAACAAAATTAGGCTTATCCTGGGCAGTGTTTTTTTTTGGGGGGGGGGGGGGGGGGGGGGGTGTAGAAGAGTCAGACATCTGCAGAGAGACCACCGACCGATCCTTCTCTACAGGACACAGCCTTTTCTACCAAGAATGTTACTGGTTTAAAAAGAAAAATGTGTTCATTGTCTTACATTTAGTTGTGATGCACCTGAAATGTATCTAGCCATTTAACCACTTCAGACCCGAGGACGTCCCTGGACGTGCGGTGATATCTAAAAGATGCCTGCAGCCGCAGGCATCATTCAGATATCGCCGTCTTCAGCCGGCGATTCTGTGCACCAAAAGAACGATCAAAGCCGCCGCTCGATCGTTCTTCTAGGCAGCGGGAGGGGATGTCCCCTCCCGCCACCATCCGGTGCTTCTCCGGGCTCTCCCGTGCCATCGGGGGCCCGGAGAGCGAATCGGCCGGCGCTCGTTGGTGAAGCATAGAGATGACTGGTGACCAGACGGTCACAGTCATCTCTATGACCATCGAAAGACCGGGCGCGACGTTATGACGTCACGCCTGGTACCCGGAAGTAATTAAAGCCACTATCGCGACTGTCGGCATGTAAATCGTAATTTTTTTTTTCCACCAATTTAATGCTTGTAAAGCCTGTAGGAGAGATGTGGGGTCTTATTGACCCCACATCTCTCCATAAAGAGGACCTGTCACAGTGATTCCTATTAGAAGGGATGTTTACATTCCTTGTAATAGGAATTAAAAAGTGATTAAAAAAAAAAGTGTAAAAATAAATAAAAAAAAAAGTAAAATAATAAAACTATTTTTTTTTTTAAAACGCCCCGTTCCCTCACGTGCAGAAGTGAACGCGCATGAAAGTCCCGCCCACATATGTAAACCTGGGAAGCGCAACACTGTGCTCCCAGGAGACATTGCGATCTAGTCCCAGAAAACACTGGGCGCCTAGAAATGAAATGACACGCCCACTCCCATGGGAGGGATACCCGGCAGTGCCTTGTATTGTCTGCTGATTAAAGGTATTGTAATATTGTATATGTACTTATTGTACCGGTCTTAATAAGCTGCAGTTTATATTGAAACCCCGCTTTAATGCACATTACAGCAATGTGTCCTTCACTGTATGCTCCGGTGCAGTGCCAATAAATGTGAAAATGTCACCCAACACGCATTGAACAAATGCACCCGCCTCTCAGTAAAAACATAAGTCTGGTATGGCTGTGTAGATCCCAGGACTGGAAATCAGCTACCAGCTATACTATTTTTAACCTGGATTTAGCAGGATAGCCTGGCATTCAGTGTACTCTGTCCAGTCCCTTACTTTGACAGCCAGACTGATTCTTCCCTTTTATATACACTGAAAATAAAGAAGAAGAACAGGTTGGGACTTTATATGAAGTACCTGGGAAAAGTACTTCCATCCCTATTTGGCAGTAAAGAGGGTGGGCTGGAGTTGGGACTTTGAATGAGACAGTTGACAGGTGTGGGTTGAATGAAAAAAGAGGGTCAGTTTATTACATGTATTTATTACTGAAGCCTCACAGTGTGAGTGGTAGCATGAGCCAGTGCACATGACATACCTACATAATACTGCATATAAGGCGTCCTCCCAGGAAGTATTTCCTCATCTCCACACATGTGCAGATGCCGCAGTGTTTACCCTTATCCTGATTTGGTGCATCATAGGTAACTACTTTGATCAAAAACTATAAGCTTTAGCATTCATTCATCCATCTTTTGGACGCATCTGGCTTTTTCTAATGGACTTACTCATCCAATTTAGATTTTTACCTGTTGCCTTGATCTACCAATAACCCACACAGTTGACATGGGGATTTGTGGATTTTTGCGTTTTGGGAGCGATACCGGTGCGCCCTGACATGTGTTTGAACTCTCGCTGCCTCAGCTCCCGGGAGATACAGCTCTTAGGACCCATCCCCCAGTCACACCGCAACTTGGTATAGTATAAGTACACAGATTAGACACGTTGTGTCTGCTGGTTGTATTACTCAATTCTTATGTTATCATACTCTGTTATTCCAGATGTCCTACAACATCCGCCCCTGATGAAGTGGTTTTCACAGAAACGCGTCGGGCACTAAGGATGTAGCTACTTGCTATTAGGACCTGACTTCACTCTAATTTATGAAGTATGCTTAATTTTATATCATGTTGCTATGTAATGTTTAGTCCACATATTGTTTATTGGTTATTTCTATCTTTTATCATGTTTATCACGTTGACTGTTATGTACATTATTATGTAGGTATGTCATGTGCACTGGCTCGTGCTACCACTCACATTGTGAGGCTTCAGTAATAAATACATGCAATAAACTGACCCTCTTTTTTCATTCAACCCACACCTGTCAACTGTCTCATTCAAAGTCCCAACTCCAGCCCACCCTCTTTACTTTTATATACACTGGAATCTTGGGGGGGGGGGAAATCGAAGTAAATTACCATTTATCGTTACACATTTTGCTACAGGAGGGCCCTTGTTATGCCCAGGTACCCAGACTGTAGTAATAACTCAGCACACGAGCCGATCCCGGAGTTCCAAGAACTTCTTTAGACAGCTGAAGCATTAGCTAAGAAATGCATGGCCTGATCCAAGAGCTTTTCAGGATGCCAGCAGAAGTTGCAGACTGTCCAGGGTAAACATGATACGTCTGATGAGGCTTTATCAAGGAGCTCGGCTGTGGAAGGCAACTTGATCCGTTTCCCCCCCAAGCCTCACATGTAATGTTTGGTCTCGCAAATCTCAAGATGACTTCACTACGGGAACTTGAAGCTCCGGCCTTAGAGGACCGTGTGGTCAGCTTGTCAGTCTTTTACCCAGCTTAGCATTTATGGAGAGATTGCAATCGTATACTGAACCGCTAAGAAGCCTGTTAATTTGAATAGAACTGCAGAATCTAAGACCCCAACCCCAGCAGCTAATGTTTAAAGCCATTGCAAGTGCAATGAAGATTTAGATTGTCAACTGCAAGATGTACCCTGAATAACGTATCCATGCGCTATTCTGCAAAAACTGAGTGCAAGTTATTTTAGGTGTGGAGTAGATAAGGATTGGAACCCCTGCCAGGTTTTTATTTCTGCCTGTAAACACCATTAGGTAGTTTTACCCTTTGTATTTGTACTGGTGATCAATCTCACTGAGACAAAAAGATGAGGAAATAAAAATGTTATAGTTGTCACAAGAACAAGACACAAGACACAAGAGTAACTTAGGCCCTTTCACACATGCGGACCGTACGTCCGCATTTCATCCATCCGTTTTCGGATGAAATACCCGTATCCCTATGGGATAGCGGGTGTCGGCGGATGAAAATCCGCCGACGCCCGATCTCAACGCTCCCTGCTCTGGTGTGTTTCTGCAGACGGAGGAAAATCCTATTTTTCCCGCATCTGTCTGCGGATTGGCTGAACATTATGGAGGGGGGGGGGGGGGGGTAAATCGGATGAACACGCACACAGGAGAGTGGGGATCTGACACGGCGGTCCGTGTCGTCTGCCAGCTCAGCTGAGGGGGGGGGGGGGACGGGGGGGGAAGAGATCAACAGAGCAATTCCTGCTGAGCAAGCGGATATTAAAGGAACGAATCCTCACGGTATCTGTAAGTGTGAAAGGGCCCTTATAGTATACACAATGTGCAAAAAAAAAAAGGGGGGATTTTTTTTTTATTTCCCTCTCCCCTTCTGCCTGTAAAAACGCACCTCTATGTTGGTCTATCAGGGCTTGACAAATTTGCTTTGAATCTAGGGGGCCAGCTAAAATATTCAAAGCCCGTTCCCCCCCACAACAGAGATGGCACATCTTAAATTTGCATATGGAGGGGCCTGGAGCCAGAAATGCTGCTGGGCAGTACGGCTTTCGGGAATGCGTGTCTCTTTGGGGCTCTCAAAGGATGGGTATTTGACACTTGAGGTTGTTGGGGCTGTGGTTTTGGATGTATATGCTGCACTCTGCTAGTCTCCAGGGCCACGCATGGGGACGAGGGGTGGGCCATGGTGCACACAGATTGGCTGGTGCCAAGGGAGAGAGGAGTTTCGTAGGAGCCTCTATATCAGGGGTGTCAAACTCAATTCTATCGTGGGCCGCATCAGCATTATGATTGTCCCCAAAAAGGGCCAGTTGTATCTGTAAGATTAGATGTCCAGCGCATCCCCTCCCCTTACATTAGACGTTCAGAGCCACCCCACCATCAGAAGTGGAGTCCCCCACTCTCCCTAACATCACAGTGCACCCCCTTTCCTTATGCTGCTGCTGGGAAGAAGCTGGATGCATTGCTTGAAAGCAGAAAGTAAGGGTCTTGAGTAGGACCAGAGGAGGGCTGGAGCTTTCCTGCAGGAGAGGTGAGAGGGCCACATGAAAAGGCCCGGAGGGCTGCATTTGGCCCACGGGCCTTGTGTTTGACACAAGTGCTCTACATGGTAGCGGTGGCGACAGTGTGGAGAGAAACTTTGGCTCTGCTGCCGAGCAGAGCTGGAGTTCTCTTTTTTTGGATGTTGGTCTGTATGTTCATAGAAAACCCTCTCATATCACTTGCTCTCCCGATGCTCCAAATTATCAGTATCCTCACTTAAAATGTAGGACTATCGTTTGTATGTGATGATGTCACAGATGCAACAGCTGGATGGAACGCCGAAGAGAAGAGGATTTGGGGGGCTCATTTGTATGTGCATGCAACAATGCCCAATTGTTAGGGCCCTTTCACACCTGCGGACCATATGTCCGTATTTCATCCATCCGTTTTCGGATGAAATACATGTATCCCTATGGGATTGCGGGTGTCAGCAGATGAACATCCAAACTCATCAGTCCCTG
This sequence comes from Rana kukunoris, assembly GCA_029574335.1. Classification (NCBI taxonomy): domain Eukaryota; kingdom Metazoa; phylum Chordata; class Amphibia; order Anura; family Ranidae; genus Rana; species Rana kukunoris. Next base: position 512,276,182 of record CM056052.1, read on the forward strand.
CTTTGTTCTGTTTCCGCAGACGGAGGTAAATCCTATTTTTCTCAGTGGGAGCTGTGGTGGCTCAACGTGACTGGCACTGCGTTGACAAGCCATTCACCTCTGCAGCCAAGGGTTCGGATCCCGGGTCGGCTACAGTGAATTGAGTTTGGTGGTCTCAGCCCGCCTCCGTGGGTTGCTATGCAAGGTACGCCTTCTTAGTACGCCCCACCCCCCCCCCCCCCCAAAAAACCACCACACTTGCACGCACACGAAATTGGTTTAAAAACACACGCACTTTGGCCATGCGGTCTCTTAAAATAAAGAGAGGCGAAGGACCTACGGGGCTGGCTGGGTGGGCTAGGCCCCCTCACTCCCTCATAGGGGGAGTCCCTCTGCCCCATTGGGGTCCCGTTGGGCCCCAGTTGGGCTCCCAAGAGGAGCAGGTAGGGCGGGGTGAGTGGGAGGCCCCCCTTCACACCCGCCATTGCCACCAGGGGCACTGGAGAAGGATGGCGAATGCCTCCGGGGGGAGGGTCTGCCTATCCCAACTCCTGCAGTCCGGCTCCTCTCTCTCGAGTTCACGCACAAAAAATCACTTTAAAAAAAAAAAAAAAAAAAAAAAAAAAATCCTATTTTTCTATCCGTCTGCAGATCGGATAAACACGGACAGACAGTCCGTGTTTATCCGTTCCCCCCATAGGAGGAGGAGAGCGGAGATCTGACAGGGCGGTTCCCTGTATTGTGCGGGGACTGTCCTGTCATTTGCCGACTCAGCAGGGGGATCAACAGAGCGATCCCTGCTGAGCAAGCAGATGAGGCGTGTACGGACCCTCACGTGATCCGTACATGTGAAAGGGCCCTTACACAACTTGGAATCCCAACTTTCCAAATAAAAAACACCACACATACATAAGAGGCTGAAAAAGTGGAACTCCAGCAAAAAGTTTGCTAGTCTTGGTTAACATGGAAAAATCTTTGGAGCCATTATAGTTAGTATAGTGAAAAAAAAAAAAAAAAAGATATATATATATATATATATAAATTACACACTGTGTCGGGGTATTTTTATAAACTACGGTAAAATAATTAGCCTTGGATATTTTTAAACTTTGGTTGCCCTTGGAAATTAGAAACAACTGGCAACTCAGCACACGTGCCGCACACGTCAGCATTGAGTATGTACAACCAAGCTGAAAGCCACCATACAGGAGGGAGGAGGCAACTATGGGCTGAGGGAGCAGCTGGGCCAACAGAAAGAGTCGAGTATAGAACCAGAAAGGGGTCATAAAATAGGTGCATCTTTTTATGTGTGTGAGAGCCATCCGATACAACCTCTGCAGTTATTTGGCACCAAAACGTTGGTCTCAGATGTTAGGAAACTCTCGGATTTACTTGCACAGCCCTGACATTGGGGATTATTTATTAGCTGTGAAGAGTGCTAAATCTGGTGCAACCAACTCTGCATAGAAACCAATCGGCTTCCAGGTTTTTATTTCTAAAGCTTGATCAAACATGTCTGCAGACCAGTTTCAGTGGACATGTTCGATCGTGTGTACGGCCTATCGGGCCGTTTTCAAGCGGACCAAAGTTTAAAACCTGTCCGGACAGGTTCGATGGTTAGTACACAAAATCATCGGACCAAAAACCCGCGCATGCTCAGAATCAAGTCGACGCATGCTTGGAAGCATCGAACTTCGTTTTTTCATCACGTCCTTGTGTTCTACGTCACCGCGATCTGGTCTGATCGGATTTTGGTCCGATGGTGTGTACGCACATCAGGCAAGTTCAGAGTTGTCTGATGAAAACGGTCCGTCATCTCATCAGAAAACAGGGCGGTACAGACCATCAGGCGTGTACATCGTCTGATGACGTTGACGCCGCCACCGCACCAGGAAGTGTGTCCATTCAGGGCGCGGCGGCGGTACCGACATTTTGGTAGAAGCCAGCGATTAGCTACCTTGCTTTGAAATGCACAGCTACACACCAGTTCGGACCGTTTTCAGCGGACATATCCCCTCGTACGCCGCCTTAATCTTCCCAATGTCTTTTGGTCCAGAGGAATGCTCGGCTCCGTGGAGAAGCATGCAGACAGATCAAGCAGCAGATTATGTGGGAAGCAGGGTTTTCTTACTTGTCAAACTGCCTTGCCCACCAAGAAAGCACATTTAAAGCAGAGCTCCACTCTAACGCAGAGATTTTGCACATTGGATTCCTCCCCCCCTCCGGTGCCACAATTGGCACCTTTTGGGGAGGCCGGATACCTGTCTTTGACAGGTACCCTATCCTTTCCCACTTCCGGGAGTTGTGACGAGGCAGTAAAGTCACCGCGGGGCTCCCTCCTCCCCTGGCCGTAGGGCTAATAGGAGAGAGGAGCGGGGCCTCACGCATGCGCAGTAGGGTTCCTGGAGTGAAGCCGAAAGGCTACACTGCTGGGTTCCCTTACCCTCAATGGCGGCGGCAGTGTAGCCTTTCGGCTTCACGCCAGGAACCCTACTGCCGACATTGTTGGACTCCAGGATAGGTAAGTGTCCATTTATTAAAAGCCAGTAGCTGCGGTATGTGTAGCTACTGGCTTTTAATATTTAAGGATGTTAAGAGCAGCCAAACTAGCATTAAATTGCTTCTGCATACGGTTTAAAATACAGCCAAAAGTTTTGAGAATTACACAAAATATTAATTTTCAAAGTCTGCTGCCTCAGTTTTTATGATGCCAATTTGCATATACTCCAGAATGTTATGAAGAGGGATCAGATGAATTGAAGTTAACTCTTAGGCATGAAAATTAACTTAACCGTATATTTAAAAACAAAACAAAAAAACACGTGCATCACAACCCAACGACGCACTTATTACCACTGCATTTGTAAAGAAGGCTTCAAGAAAGTTCAGCCCGCGGCGCCAGGACCGTCTCCCACAGTTGATTCAGCTGCGGGATCTGGGCACCACCAGTGCCGAGCTTGCTCCTGAATGGTAGCAGTTAGGTGTGAGGACATTGGCACACACAGTGAGGAGACTTTTGGAGGATGGCCTGGTGTCCAGAAGGGCAGCAAAGAAGCCACTTCTCCAGGAAAAACATCAGGGACAGACTGATATTCTACAAAAGGTACAGGGATTGGACTGCTGAGGACTGGGTAGAGCTGCATGATTATATCTAGAATGAGAATCACGATTCTCGCAGTGTAACATCTTTCATATTAATAAAAAAAAAAAAAAATTGGGCTAGCTTTACTTTTTCTTTTCATTAATTGAAGTAAATTTTTGCCCCAAACAATTTGCGTTTGAAAGACCGCTGGGCAAATACAGTGTGACATAAAATGTTGCAGCAATAGCCATTTTATTCCCTAGGGTCTCAGTTTATTATTCATTTCTCCAATGAATCCCCTTTCCGATTGTTTGGGGCATCCAGAAAAAAAACCTTGTCCGGAGAAGAAAACGTGGAGCGCTACCATCAGTCCTGTGTAATGCCAACAGGGAAGCATCACAAGACCATTTATGTGTGGGGGCTTCTCAGCCAAGGGAGCGGGGGGCTCACTCACAATTTTGCCTATAAACACAACAATGAATAAAGAATGGTACAAAAACATTCTCCGAGAGCAACTTTTTCCAACCATCCAAGAATAGTTGGTGAGGAGAACTGCCTTTTCCAGCTTGATGGAACACTTTGCCATAAGGAGAAGGTGATAACTACTAGGCTTGGGGAACAAAACATCGAACTTATGGGTCTATGGCCAAGAAACTCCCTAGATCAGGGATATGCAATTAGTGGACCTCCAGCTGTTGCAAAACTACAAGTCCTATCATGCCTCTGGGTGTTATGCTTGTGGCTATCAGAGTCTTGCTATGCCTCATGGGACTTGTAGTTCAGCAACAGCTGGAGGTCCACTTATTGAATATACCTGCCCTAGACCTTAATCCCATTGTTAATAAAAGCCTTTGACACTTATGAAAATGTTGTAATTATACTTTAGCATACCATAGTAACATCTGACAAAAAAAAAAGAAGATCTAAAAACACTGAGGCAGCAGACTTTGGCCCCTTTCACACTGGGGCGTTTTTCGAGCGTTATTCAAGCGAAGCCTCATCTGCAATCCCAATGTGCTGCTAAAGCACCGCTAAGACCCTAAAGTTTTAGGGCGTTTTTGCAGTGCCTCGGTGTGAAAGGGCAAGGCATTTTTACAGCGCTTTTCAATTAATTTCAATGGAGAGGGGCGTTTTTGGAGCGTTTTTTTCAGCGCTCAAAAGATGCTGCTTGCAGGACTCTGTGTGAAAGGGTCCATTGAGATGCATGGAGAGCGTTTTAAGAGCGCTATTTTTAACGCTAAAACGCTTCAGTGTGAAAGGGGTCTTTGTGCAAAAAGTATATCTGCGTCATTCTCAAAACTTTTGGAGATCCAAATCTATCAACTGTCACTTAGTCTGATGGTTGGAGGAGAACAACTTCAAAGGCACCAAACTGACAATCACCTTAGAATAAATTGACCAACTGGGGCCATATGCCAGCTATGTTTTCCCCACAGAGAAGCCTGGGATGCCCTCCCACTTTCCCCCATTTCTTGGCAGTGCATGCATTTTAACAAGGTCTCAAGCACATTGGGTGTTTAACCCCCGATGCATGCAAGGGTGTTTTGGTGTGGATGGCAGGTACAAGACGAAACAACCAGCCTCATAGCCGGCAAAACTATTAGGAGGATAAAAACGATGTACAGTACAGAGAGTGGTACTAAAGTTTAGGGCAGTATGCGCCCATGGAAAAATGCTTATAATGCAAGATGTCCGAGTCCCAGGCATTCATCCCTGGGCCGATATATCCGTAACGTCAGTGCCATTTGCTGCACTGTCCAGCAGCTGCAGCCTCTCAGAGATTTATAGGCTGCTAGACCAGGGCTTGACAAATTTGCTTGGAATCTAGAAGCCAGGAACGTGCCCAGTCCCACTGAGCTTGCGTGCAGAAGCGAACGCATACATGAGCAGCGCCCGCATATGAAAGCGGTGTTCAAATCACACATGTGAGATATCGCCGCGATTGGTAGAGCGAGAGCAATAATTCTAGCCCCAGACCTCCTCTGTAACTCAAAACATACAACCTGTAGAATTTTTTAAACATCACCTATGGAGATTTTAAAGGGTAAAAGTTTGTCGCCATTCCACGAGCGGTCGCAATTTTGACGCGTGACATGTTGGGTATCAATTTACTCGGCGTAACATTATCTTTCACAATATAAATTAAATTGGGCTAACTTAACTGTTATCTTTTTTATAAAAAAAAAAAAATACAAGCATTTTTTTTTCCCAAAAAAAAGTGCGCTTGTAAGATCGCTGTGCAAATACGGTGTGACTGAAAAAGTATTGCAATGACGGCCATTTTATTCTCTGGAGAGACAGAGAGAGAGAGACATACATATATATATATATATATATATATATATATACACACATACATACATACACACATACATACATACATACATACATACATACATACATACATACATACATACACTGGGCCAGATTCACAAAAGAATTACACTGGTGTATCTACAGATACACCGGCGTAATTCGAATTTCCCGCCGGCGTATCATTGTTTTCTATCCAGAAAACAAGATACGCCGGATTTACGCTAAGATCCGACTGGCATAAGTCACTTACACTGTCGGATCTTAAATGTAATATTACACCGGCCTCTAGGTGGCCTTTACGTCGATTTCTCATTTGACTATGCAAAATGAGCCTGATACGATGATTCCCGAATGTAAGCATAAACTTACCCCTGCTATATGAGGGGTAAGTTTATGAAGGTCCATCGTATGCCATGTTAAGTATGGCCTCGGGACAGCGTCGTCCTTTTCCGTCGTTTTCCTAAGTCGTTCGCGAATAGAGCTTTGCGTAAATGACGCTCACGTCGGCTTCATCTACGTTTTCCGACGTGAGTTGGACCATGCGCACTGGGCTATTTTTTTGGCCGGCGCATGCGCAGTTCGATCGGCACGGGGGCGCGCTTAATTTAAATACAAGCCGCCCCCTTTGAATTACGCGGCCTTACGCCGGGCCATTTACACTACGCCGCTGCAAATTACGGAGCAAGTGCTTGGAGAATATGGCACTTGCTCCAGTAAATGGCATACGATACGCCGCCGCAGATTCTACGTGAATCTGGCCCTCTAACTTCTAAGTAAAGGGAAGGAGATGGAAACAGGCAGGGAAGCTCCATTAGCATTGCTGGTTGTCTTGTCATACCAACGGCCACCACAAGAGGGCCCCAGATACCAGAAGGAACCATAGCACTGCAGAAGGCCACGGCATAATTACCGGCCGGTAAGGATGATCTCCGGCGTGATCGCAGAGCCCGCCAGGAAGTCGGCATTGTGCTGCGCTAATCACAGGCAGGGAGACATTTCCTGATGCGCCCCTGCAGAGATCAGGTAATGTCTCACTGCTTATGATCAGCGCAGCACCGACTTCCTGGCGGGCTCTGCACGCGGGCTGTGCAAACACACCGGAGCTCATCCTTTCCATCGATTGCGAGGGGGTGTGCGCACGGACACAGGGTACCCCAGCTGTGCTGCCCCAAGTCGTTAATTCTAGTCGCAATTGTGACCTGGCGCCCGGGGTTTGGCGAGCCCTGTGCTAGACTGAGTGCCTGTACCAAAACGCCAGGACCTCATGCACCAGGGCTAAACACCTAATGTGCACGAGGCCTAAAGAATGATGAAGGCCAGACAATTTCTATATGGCAAAAGGATATCTCCCCCCAAGCCCTTTGCCCAATCACAGATAAGAAACAGGACCATGCCACATCCCCACCACTGCTGGTACTTGTCTTTCACTTTACCACCATCCCAATTCTGGAACTCCTCAAAATACCAAAGTCATTTTTGTGTCAGGCCCATGTTGGAGCAACCACAGGTCTAACTGAACCCATGTGGTAGGGCTTAGGTCAAGAACCTGGCCACTCGCGTTCCCCCATAGGGGTATGGGTTAGTTCCTTGCAGCTCTGATAGGTGATAGGGAAGCAGATGGAAGACAGGTACCAGCAGTGGAGGGGGGCACACAATAAAGCAAACCAAGGCTAGAGCACCAATTAGATTATTGGATAGAAGAAGTTCGGAAACATGACATGGCACTACATCATCACATGCATTAGTCCCACACACAGCTTTCTACACACTTGTATACAAATCCTAAATGTTGTGTTGGACGAGACCCTGTCACCACTTCTACCATCTGTATTTGTTCAATGCCTTGAAAATGGAAAGGATCATCCTCACAATTATCCTCTCCAGTGAAATAATTTGTTCCTGTTTGCTGGTGTACAGATATGACTAGAACCCCCCCAATGACAGGTGTGTGTGGGGGGTCTCATGTCACTTGTACAGTAGTTCCAATCACAGCCTCACAAATCCTGTAACTTAATTTTGGCAGAGGTACCCCAAGACCTATTATTTGAAGGGTTCCTCCGAGATTAAAAGGTTGAGGAAGGCTGGTCTACAGGAATCTACTGAGATTACTGAATGTGACCTCCTACACTACTGGGCCGCCATTAGACTGGAGAATAGGGACAGCCAAGGAAAGGAAGCCAGGGGTCCGGCTATGGAAGCATGAAAATGGGGGTAGCTATGGCAAGGGAAGGATGATTGAGCCCAGCTGTGCCAGTGTAGGAACTGGGGGGGCAACCATGGCAGTGTAGGAACTGGGGGGGCAACCATGGCAGTGCAGGCACTTGAGGGGGTGTTGCAGCTCTGGCAATGGAAGGACAGTGAGGGCCCCCAGCTCTGGCAGCACGCTGAGGGCCCCCAGCTCTGGCAGCACGCTGAGGGACCCCAGCTCTGGCAGCACGCTGAGGGACCCCAGCTCTGGCAGCACGCTGAGGGCCCCCAGCTCTGGCAGTGGTGCAGCGTGTACACAGTGAGGGCCCCCAGCTCTGGCAGTGGTGCAGCGTGTACACAGTGAGGGCCCCCAGCTCTGGCAGTGGTGCAGCGTGTACACAGTGAGGGCCCCCAGCTCTGGCAGTGGTGCAGCGTGTACACAGTGAGGGCCCCCAGCTCTGGCAGTGGTGCAGCGTGTACACAGTGAGGGCCCCCAGCTCTGGCAGTGGTGCAGGATGTACACAGTGAGGGCCCCCAGTTCTGGCAGTGGTGCAGGATGTACACAGTGAGGGCCCTCAGTTCTGGCAGTGGTGCAGCGTGTACACAGTGAGGGCCCCCAGCTCTGGCAGTGGTGCAGCGTGTACACAGTGAGGGCCCCCAGCTCTGGCAGTGGTGCAGCGTGTACACAGTGAGGGCCCCCAGCTCTGGCAGTGGTGCAGCGTGTACACAGTGAGGGCCCCCAGCTCTGGCAGTGGTGCAGCGTGTACACAGTGAGGGCCCCCAGCTCTGGCAGTGGTGCAGCGTGTACACAGTGAGGGCCCCCAGCTCTGGCAGTGGTGCAGCGTGTACACAGTGAGGGCCCCCAGCTCTGGCAGTGGTGCAGCGTGTACACAGTGAGGGCCCCCAGCTCTGGCAGTGGTGCAGCGTGTACACAGTGAGGGCCCCCAGTTCTGGCAGTGGTGCAGGATGTACACAGTGAGGGCCCCCAGTTCTGACAGTGGTGCAGGATGTACACAGTGAGGGCCCCCAGTTCTGGCAGTGGTGCAGGATGTACACAGTGAGGGCCCCCAGTTCTGGCAATGGTGCAGGGTGTACACAGTGAGGGCCCCCAGTTCTGGCAGTGGTGCAGGGTGTAAACAGTGAGGGCCCCCAGCTCTGGCAATGGTGCAGGGTGTACACACTGAGGGGCCCCAGCTCTGGCAGTGGTGCAGGCTGCACACTGAGGGCCCCCAGCTCTGCAGGGTGTACACTGAGGGCCCCCAGCTCTGGCAGCAATGCAGGGTGTACACTGAGGGCCCCCAGCTCTGGCAGCGGTGCAGGTTGCACAGTGAGGCCCCCAGCTCTGGCAGCGGTGCAGGTTGCACAGTGAGGCCCCCAGCTCTGGCAGCGGTGCAGGTTGCACAGTGAGGGCCCCAGCTCTGGCAGCGGTGCAGGTTGCACACTGAGGGCCCCCAGCTCTGCAGGGTGTACACTGAGGGCCCCCAGCTCTGGCAGCGGTGCAGGTTGCACAGTGAGGGCCCCAGCTCTGGCAGCGGTGCAGGTTGCACAGTGAGGGCCCCCAGCTCTGGCAGGGTGTCAGTGTGTGGCCCCCGCTCCCCTCCCCCTATGATATACAATGTATCTCTGGCTCAGGACTGTGAGGAAGTGGCCCCCACGTGCCGGCCGTATAGCACAGAATAGCGGCGCACTCGTCAGGCCGGGGCGGGGTACCTGCAGAAGCAGAGATCGCAGTGGTTTCCTCGCTCCTGGGCGGTCAGCACACAGGTGTAGGCCGGACAGGTGAAGAGCAGCTCTCCCAGACCGAAGTGTCGCAGGGCCCGCATGCCTCGTCCTTTCCCCGGGCTGTCAAATCGCTCGATGCCTTCAGAGGGTCCCATGTCTGCGGAGAGGGGAGCCTGCTGTGTCGGGGTCTGCGGAGAAATCGGTGTGCGGCTATTAATGTCTGCCCGGGACAGACAGACACAGGGAGACAGCTGGAGGAGCGGGGGGCCGTGCGGTCCTAGTGCCGGCTCATCACCTGCTGAGCAATCTGTGTACTGCACTGTGCCTGTACCTGGGGGGTCAGATTGGTTCGTTTACAAGTCAGGATTCGGATTCAGGACAGTGAAATTAGTGGTCAGGTATGTGTAGTAGCGTAGGTGTGCGCAGCCTACTGCATTAAGGTGTGCACCCCAAAGCTCAAACACATATGCGTGTATATATAGCAATGGACGTGCCAGTAGAGCATTGGATGATGTCAGTAGGGCAGAGATTGGTGTAGTTTATTTATATATATATATATATATATATATATAATATTTTGATCTTTTAACATTTTATATTTTTTACATTCTTTTGGAGCCCCCTCGGGGGGCTTTGGTGAAATATCAGGGGTCTAGGCAGACCCCTGATGTCTCACTTTTGAGACAGAGAAAGGGACTGAGGACAGAGATTCCCCAGTCTCTTTTCCTGCAGCCAAGCAGCAGGGGGAATCTGCACAGCACAGGGTGATTGGAGTGTGCCCAGGCACACCCTGTGCGCACGCCTATGTGTAGTAGGTAGGTCATTGTAGTAGTCAGACAGGTCAAGGAGAACAGTGTAGTAGTTACGCAGGTAGGTGTGGTAGTCAGGTTGGCGTAGTAGTCAGGTAGTCAAGTGTAATGTGAGGAAAATGTGTGTAGTAATCAGGTAGGTCAGTGTTGTAGTCAGGTAGGTCAGTGTTGTAGTCTGGTAGGTCAGCATTGTAGTCAGGTAGGTCAGTTTTGTAGTCAGGTAGGTCAGTGTTGTAGTCTGGTAGGTCAGCGTAGTAGTCAGGTAGGTCAGTGTAGTAGTCAGGTAGGTCAGTGTTGTAGTCTGGTAGGTCAGCATTGTAGTCAGGTAGGTCAGTTTTGTAGTCAGGTAGGTCAGTGTTGTAGTCTGGTAGGTCAGCGTAGTAGTCAGCGTAGTAGTCAGGTAGGTCAGTGTAGTAGTCAGGTAGGTCAGTGTTGTAGTCAGGTAGGTCAGTGTAGTAGTCAGGTAGGTCAGTGTTGTAGTCAGGTAGGTAAGCATTGTAGTCAAGTAGGTCAGTGTTGTAGTCTGGTAGGTCAGCGTTGTAGTCAGGTATGTCAGTGTTGTAGTCAAGTAGGTCAGTGTTGTAGTCAAGTAGGTCAGTGTTGTAGTCAAGTAGGTCAGTGTTGTAGTCTGGTAGATCAGCGTTGTAATTAGGTAGGTCACCGTTGTAGTCTGGTAGGTCAGCATTGTAGTCAAGTAGGTCAGTGTTGTAGTCAGGTAGGTCAGTGTTATAGTCAGGTAGGTCAGTGTAGTAGTCAGGTAGGTCAGCATTGTAGTCAAGTAGGTCAGTGTTGTAGTCTGGTAGGTCAGCGTTGTAGTCAGGTAGGTCAGCGTTGTAGTCTGGTAGGTCAGCATTGTAGTCTGGTAGGTCAGCATTGTAGTCCGGTAGGTCAGTGTTGTAGTCAGGTAGGTCAGCGTTGTAGTCTGGTAGGTCAGCATTGTAGTCTGGTAGGTCAGCATTTGTAGTCTGGTAGGTCAGTGTTGTAGTCAGGTAGGCCAGTGTTGTAGTCAGGTAGGTCAGCGTTGTAGTCTGGTAGGTCAGAATTGTAGTCTGGTAGGTCAGCATTGTAGTCTGGTAGGTCAGCATTGTAGTCAGGTAGGTCAGCATTGTAGTCAGGTAGGTCAGCGTTGTAGTCAGGTAGGTCAGTGTTGTAGTCTGGTAGGTCAGCATTGTAGTCAGGTAGGTCAGTGTTGTAGTCTGGTAGGTCAGCGTTGTAGTCAGGTAGGTCAGCATTGTAGTCAGGTAGGTCAGTGTTGTAGTCTGGTAGGTCAGCGTTGTAGTCAGGTAGGTCAGCGTTGTAGTCAGGTAAGATAGTGTAGAGGTTCCATGCCATGACTAAAGACTGACACCCGAAACGCGTAGGCTGTTTTACAGCTTTGTACATGTATTTAATAAAGAAATACCACTTTGGATGACACCCTGAGTGCCGACCATCTCTTTCCTTATTCCGGTATGTTGGAGGTGTCGGCAGCCTCAAGGTCTGAGCACCGGGTGGATATTTTACATGGGAAGGTTGCAGCACCTATACACCTGTTTTCCTTAGTGTAGAAGTTCCTGACAATTCCTTATCAGGGAATACCTCTATACCAGGGTTAGGCAACCTCGGCCCTCCAGTTGTGGTGAAACTACAAGTCCCATGAGACATTGCAAGACCCTGACAATCACAGGCATGACTCCTAGGGGCAGATGCATGATGGGATTTGTAGTTTCACCACAGCTGGAGTGGCAAGGTTGCCTACCCCTGCTCTATACTATGCAGTGTAAAGTTTTGACTCTGCTCCAAGTCATGGCTTAGGCTGGGTATCTATTGGAAATGGCAGCGGATTGCACAGGAACGCTGTGCATCCTTGTTGTTTATTTCAGGGCCGAATCTTTGCCTGTCTTTATCCCTGAAATGGAACCAAAGACGCACAGAGTTTCTATGCAAGCCGCTCCAGAGATATGTGAACCGGCTCCATAGAGAGCCAGTAACATTCTTCTGCTACGTGAATTGGATGCAGGGAAACCCGCCTCCAATTTGCATAGGTGTGAACCCAGCCTTAGACTCACCCTAGGGTTTCGATCCGTCCAGGATTCACCCAGACAGTCCAGGATTTGAATCATGTGTCTGGGTTTCAGTTCAACTGAAACCCGGACACATCATTCACACAGGAATGTGACTTGGAACAGGGCTTGACAGAAGGGTGAGGGGGCACTATGTGCGCCACATTATTATTCTCTTTGAAAGGTGTCCCAGGTCTGTTACAATCCTGTAGTGTATACTAACAAAAAAAATATATATATATATTGTGCGCCTCTAAAGTGTTCAGGTTTGGCTTTAAGAAAAAGTGACAACCCTAAATCAACCCGTGATACAGATGTCTCCCACTAGGTGGGGCCCCAGATATTGTAGGATGTAAGGGACACAGGTTCTGACATCTCCATAGTGAGCACACCCTAAATTTAGGGCTTCCCCGGTGTGTGGACCTGCACTGCACAGTGTCCTGTATGATCCCTGTATGGAAGTTCATCCTGGATGGTGCAGGGACAGGTTCTCTTTGTACCAGGCTAATTATAAACATTGGGGAATGTAGAAGTGCTTCCTTATCTCATGAGTTGCAGATAGGAAGAGGCCGGGAATGGTATTTCTCTTGCAGCATGTCCTTAAAAGGCCCCTGATACCATCATCTTCCCTGTCCAGCTATGGTCACCCAGATTGGGCCACGCTCCTCGCATCTGTAGGTAGTGGGAGACACTAGTGACAGTATGCGCACCGGGATAGGCAATGAATTTAGAATTTATCACAGTGTACATTAGAAGTTACAGCAAGTCATATGAAAACCACCTCATTTCCTGTCTGGAGAATAGGAGTGAGCCCAAAACCCCCCTGTTCGGTTCGCACCAGAACCTTCGAACGGACCGAACGTTCGCGTGAACTTTAGAACCCCATTAAAGTCAATGGGACTCGAATGCCAATTTTTAAAGGCTAATATGCAAGTTCTTGTTTTAAAACAGGTTTGGGGACCCGGGTCTTGCCCCAGGGAACATGTATCAATGCAAAAAAAAAGTTTTAAAAGACTAATGTTTTTTCGGGAGCAGTGATTTTAATGATGCTTAAAGTGTTTTTTTTTTTTTTTTTAAATATTCGTTTAAATATCGTACCTGCTGGGTATCTATAGTATGCCTGTGAGGTGGCACGTGTTTAGAGCTGCCCCTGCACAAAATGACATTACTATAAGAAAAAAGTCATTTAAAACTGCTTGCGGCTTTAATGTAATGTTTTGGTCCCTGCAATATGGATGAAAATCATTGAGAAAAATAGCATGGGTTTCCCCGCCCCCCTCTCCCCTGGTCATTACCAGCCCCTTTGGCCCTATATACTTTAAACAGCAGTATACAGGCGGTACAAACAAGACAGAGACTGTAGGTTTGTTGAATCTGTTTGTAATTTTGAACTGGTACTTTTTTAAAGTGTAGCTCCAGCCCAAAAAATTATTTTTAACCTTTTTGGAAAACATCTGAGAGACTGAGCAGGGGTCTGAGAGACTGAGCAGGGGTCTAAGAGACAGAGGAGGGATCTGAGAGACAGAGGAGGGATCTGAGAGACAGAGGGGGGTCTGAGAGACAGAGGGGGGAGCTGAGAGACAGAGGAGGGGTCTGAGAGACAGGGGGGAGCTGAGAGACAGAGGAGGGGTCTGAGAGACAGGGGGGAGCTGAGAGACAAAGGGGGAGCTGAGAGACAGAGAAGAAGAGCTGAGAGATAGAGGAGGGGGCTGAGAAACAGAGGAGGGGTCTGAGAGACAGAGGAGGGGTTCATTTTTTTTTTTTATTGTTCTTGGCTCATGTTTGCCCTTATGGGTATTTTTTAAATGAATTTACTTAAAAGAGAAGTATGGGTTTGTGCGTTATTGCAGTTTATACTTACCTAGGTGGATGCTGCATCTGTCCCTCGGTGTCTCTGAATGAATGAATGACTTGTATAGCGCAATGAATGCAAACTGAATCGCCTCTGGACGCTTTTCGAGCCAGTGTCTGCTTGGCTGGTGCGGTCATTTTTTTACCCCGTAGGATCTTGACACGCTAGGGACACACAGTCATACATATATACATATATACTGGGCCAATTTTGGACGAGATCCAATTTACCTACCAGCATGTCTATCTGTAACCCTAACCCTGGCTGTAACCCTAACCCTAGTTTGGTTTGTCAGAGTTTGGTCTGTCACTGTGAACCCTAACCCTAACCTTGTCTGTAACCCTAACCCTGTCTGTAACCCTAACCCTAACTGTAACCCTAACCCTATCTGTAACCCTAACCCTGTCTGTAACCCTAACCCTATTTGTAACCCTAACTGTAACCCTAACCTTGTCTGTAACATACAGAAAGGGTTAGGGTTACAGACAGGGTTAGGGTTACAGATAGGGTTAGGGTTACAGTTAGGGTTAGGGTTACAGACAGGGTTAGGGTTACAGACAAGGTTAGGGTTAGGGTTCACAGTGACAGACCAAACTCTGACAAACCAAACTCCCCGTTTAACGCAGCGCAAACAACCGCAAACAGTCCATTTGCACAACCACAAACTCCCCATTTACACAAGGTTGGATACCAAGCTAGCCATGTCCCGTTCCTTATCCTCACTGACGTCATTGAATGTCTCTTCTTCCACCCAGCCAAGTACAACACCAAGGGTCCCTGAAAGGTGACAACAACCCCCCTGGGACGCCTGCTGTGTTTGGTCTTCCACCTAGTCTAAGCCACCTTCCTCCTCTGACTCCTCTTCTTCAGACTCCTCTCTCTGCGTTGCCGCAGGTCCAGCAATCGACGACGACAAGGCTGCTTCTGGTGGTGATGGTGACCACAACTCTTCCTCTTCATGCTCATCTACGGCCTTGTGCGCCGTGTAATGTACTGTGCAATCCCAATATGATTGGTATGTTAAGTAGTACTATTCTTATCAGTTTAATCCCTGTTACGTCCCCTATCAGGGGACATGTATGGAATAGAATTTAGACAACCGCAAAGAGTTGTCAATAGTTGACACACTCATGACATAAATTTTATTCCACTATGCGTCAATCTTGGTGTAGTGATGACTGTGCTCGTGCGCACGTTTGGGAGATTGCAGGCGATGGGGGTTTTTCAAAGTTTTTCAAAGGTCGTGCTGAGGTAGTTCAGTGACAGTTAAGTGACCCAGAAAACAATGATTCTGCAGTGTGGGCCCATTGTTGGCCTAGTAGGCTTTAATGATCACAAAGAAAATTAATGTTTTTTCTATGCAAAATTATCCAGCCGATCGCTTTTGGTCTGTTCACAATGAAGCAACGACCGTATCATCTGGGGTGTGCCAACATTGCCAACACACTCATTGCCAACACACTCATAGAGGTGGTCGCTTCATTGTGATACGCAAGCCCCTTCACCACAACAAGGTAACGATCACGAAGGGGAATTGACACATGTATGTGCCTTTTTTTGTTTTTGTTTTTGCAGCCACAGTGCAGCACCAGAGGCCAGAAAAATTAGGCATATACACATGCCTGAAAAAGTAGGTATTGTTGCAGCCGCTGCTGTAGCAGCAGCCAGAAAGCTTGATGTTTTCCAGGCAGAAAGTGCACTAAAACATTGCGGCTGGAACCCTAGTTGGTGGCGGATAAGTCACGCAAGTCATCCGGCATGCAGAGATAAAATACAGCAGCGTGTGGACCATTTTTAGCCCAAGGCAACTCATCTCATCAGGCCTTTTTTAGTCAAATGTATCGCCCACTGTCAGTCCCTTCAGGATCCATGCCTCATTCATCTTAATAAAGGTGAGGTAACGTAGACTTTTTTGACCTAGGCGACTTCTCTTCTCAGTGACAATACCTCCTGCTGCACTGAAGGTCCTTTCTGAAAGGACACTTGAAGCGGGGCAGGCCAGAAGTTCTAGCGCAAATTGGGATAGCTCAGGCCACAGGTCAAGCCTGCACACCCAGTAGTCAAGGGGTTCATTGCTCCTCAGAGTGTCGATATCTGCAGTTAAGGCGAGGTAGTCTGCTACCTGTCGGTTGAGTCGTTCTCTGAGGGTGGACCCCGAAGGGCTGTGGCGATGCGTAGGACTTAAAAAGCTCCGCATGTCCTCCATCAACAACACGTCTGTAAAGCGTCCTTTCCTTGCCGGCGTGGTCGTGGTAGGAGGAGGATTACTTTCACCTCTTCCCCTGTTAGATTCCCGTTGTGCTGTGACATCACCCTTATACGCTATGTAAAGCATACCTTTTAATTTATTTTGGAACTGCTGCATCCTTTCCGACTTCCGGTAATTCGGTAATATTTCAGGCACTTTCTGCTTATACCGGGGGTCTAGTAGCGTGGCCACCCAGTACAGGTCGTTCTCCTTTAGCCTTTTTATATGAGGGTCCCTCAACAGGCACGATAGCATGAAAGACCCCATGTGCACAAGGTTGGATGCCGAGCTACTCATGTCCCGTTCCTCGTCCTCACTGATCTCACCGAAGGTCTGTTCTTCCCCCCAGCCACGTACAACACCATGGGTACCTGATAGGTGACAACGAGCACCCTGGGATGCCTGCTGTGGTTGGTATTCCTCCTCCTCCTCCTCATGCTTGACAGCCATCAGCAGGTTTACCCAATGCACAGTGTAGGTGATATACCTGCCCTGACCGTGCTTTGCAGACCAGGTATCAGTGGTCAGATGGACCCTTGCCCTAACACTGTGTGCCAGAGATGCCATGACTTCCTTTTGCACAATAGAGTACAGGTTGGGGATTGCCTTTTGTGAAAAGAAATTTCGGCCGGGTACCTTCCACTGCAGTGTCCCAATAGCTACAAATTTTTTGAAGGCCTCAGACTCCACCAGCTTGTATGGTAAAAGCTGGCGGGCTAAGAGTTCCGACAAGCCAGCTGTCAGACGCCGGGCAAGGGGGTGACTCTGTGACATTGGCTTCTTACGCTCAAACATGTCCTTGACAGACACCTGACTGTGGGCAGATGAGCAGGAACTTCTCAAGGTGAGAGACGGAGTGGCGGATGGTTGAGAGGGGGCAAGGAGGACAGCAGTGGTTGACGTGGCTGAAGATGCTGAACCAGGGGGGGGATGGTGTTTCTGAGCTTCTGTGCTGCTTGTACTCGTCATCATGTGTTGATCGCATAGGCGTTTGTGCTGTGAGATCATGTGCCTTCGCAAAGCAGTTGTACCTAGGTGGGTGTTGGATTTCTCACGACTCAGTTTGTGTTGGCACAGGTTGCAAATGGCATCGCTGTTATCAGAGGCAGACACACAAAAGAAATGCCACACTGCTGACCTTTGCAATGATGGCATTCTGGTGGTGGCAACAGCATGTTTTGATTGGCGTGCTGTCTGGTTGACCCCGGGTGCCGATACATGCTGTCTGACTGTGCCACTAGCTCCTTGCGATGACCTCACCCTGCTTCCAACTCGTCTCCTCCTCCTCTCTGTCTCCCCATCTGAACTTTCCCCCTCTTCTTCTTCTCTTGGAACGGCCACCCACGTGACATCCACGAACACATCGTCATCATAAACTGCTTCACTTGTATCTGACAACTCAGCAAAGGAAGCAGCAGCGGGTACAACATCATCATCATAATCACACCATACGTCCATGTGTGTAATGCTGCCTGATTGAGACATATCCCTTTTATCTACATCCCTTGGCAATAATTGTTGTGCATCACTCATTTCTTCCAACTTATGTGTAAATAACTCCTCTGACAGATCAAGTGAAGCAGCTGTGATGCTAGTGTTGGTGGTGGCGGCAGGCGGGCGAGTGGTAACTTGAGAGGTGCCTGAAGCTGAGCTGGAGGAGGATGGTGCGTCAAGGGAGGGGGAAGCTGTAGAAGATTGGGTGTCCTGTGTTAGCCAGTCAACTATGTCCTCAGAACTTTTCGAGTTCAGGGTACATGGCCTCTGAACTCTAAGAAGAAAAATCACCGCTCCAGGTGGGTCTGCTATACAATTATAGACTAGCTGAGGATACCGAGGGTGCTGGCAGTGCACTAGGCAGGCATAGGAAAAATGGATGAAAGATGGATAGCCGCACTCCAAAAAACGTTGAGGTTGTATTTATTGAAAAAACAGCAAATACATCACAGGGTTACAGCAATGGAGACATGGGAACAGCCGACGCGTTTCACACTGGATTAGTGCTTATTCATGGCTAGTGTGCAATGAGAAAATGTTCAAAATATATATGATTATAGAGTGGACATGTGACCTCAGTTAGTCATTAGCTGGGAGGAGCCTATGATTATAAGACACACCCCACGCGCACGCCAAATGAGAGTCAATGTCCACCTGTGCATACCCAAATGTGTGTTGAAAACCCAAAGTCCAAAATACATAAATGATCAACAAAAGTATATGTATAATATATATATATATATATAAAGAGAAACACACAATACAATAAAAATGCAATACAATAAATGTATGCACACATACAGTATATAGTAAATAATCATAGAATAAATATGAAAGTGAAAGTAAATATATATAAATATAAATGTGAATATGGGAAACTTGATCCCAAAAACTGCCTAATAAGTGAAAGGTGCCAAAAGTGTCAAAAAAGTATATATATATATAGTAATGAATGTGTTCATTCTTACAGTAATGTCCCTAGCATGCATCTTAGCGTGAATAATATGATGTTGATGTCTTTATTATACCACATGTAAGGAAGGAGTCAGTAAGCCTAGTAAGTACCGAGTCAAATTTCAGCAGATGCCATACCAGCTATACTCAGAAATAACACTGTTGACTTCACCTGTTTTAAGAAATGCTTCACCTGTTGTCAGTTGTTCTGTAAATATGCTCTCCACATTGTGAGGTCATACATGACACATCACAGTGCATGCTAGAAATTATAAAGTGGGTTCAAATGAAGCAATGTAGTCAGTAGAGCAACCTTTCACAACCCTTTTCTGGAAAGCAATGCATGAAAACATTATTTTTGTTTATGTCTCATTAGTGGTCAGTAAAGAAAATGCCTTTTACATTGGTGGCTAGTGGGAAGAGTGTTTCAGTGGTGTTCAGAATTCCACCTCTAAAAAGTTCATTGGCTTCATGCAGCTGGTTCTGGCAAGTAGAGTAGGGTTACCACCGGCCCCATTTATCATGGGTTCCTCATGGATTTCTAAGTAAAACAGTTAATTCAATATGGCATTCAGTTTGTCCCATATTTTTACACACAGTGCCATACATTTACAGTACATGATGGTGCAGGTGGGCCAGCCGCCATTATCATGGAAACTCATGCCACTGATCCAGAGTGGGCAGTATCTAGAGCCACCACTGGTCAGTGTAGTAGTCAGCCACATCAGCGTAGAATAAGGTGACCAGATTTTTTGAATGAAATCCGGGGACATAATATTTTTTTTTTGCTAGTTATGGCGAGAATCAGCAACTCTCTGCCCGTCGCGGAAGTTACCACAACTAAGAATATCAATTTCTTTGTCAAAAGAAACAAGGGAACTTTGAGCATTGGTTCAAAGGGTGTCTTTGTAATACTGACAAAACTAAATTCAATCCCATGGGCACAAGGGTGACCTAACTGGCGGAGCTATACGCATTACCCCTTGTATAAATGCCCAGATCATAGAATGGGCCTTTGAAAAAACACTGCCATGGCCGAGATCTGACCCTTGATCGTACTCAAGGCTAGCTTAATTTCTACCCCCAACTGCAGAAAGGCAAGAATTCTGCTTATGGCATACTTCCGGGGATGCCATCTTTTGGTTTCACAACAGGAAACATAGGACCTCCAGACCCTATAATAAAGTGTCCTGAAAGCCGGCTTCCTTGCATTAATCAGGGTAGTTACCACTGAACCCGAAAGTCCCTGATTCTTCAGAATGTGGGCTTCAATAGCCAAGCCGTTGAATTTAGCGATTGTAAGGCAGGATGGAACACCGGCCCTTTTGAAAGCAGGTCCGGATGACATGGTAGAATCCATGGATCCCCTACTGCCATCCTTACAATCTCTGCATGCCAGGATCTCCTGGGTAATGGCGGGGCTATTAGAATTATTGCCTTCTTTTCCCCTTTGATTCTGCGAAGAAGCCGCAGTAGCAGCTAAACTGGAGGGAACGCATAAATCAGTGAAATCTTTAAAAAAGTATTTTCCAGCACTGAATCTTTCATCCTATTTCTAAATTTCTGCATTTGCATTTGTAAATTTTAAAACGCAGTATAAAGAAATAGTAGTGGTAAAAAAAAGCCTTTGTGGATTGAATTTACATTTTTTGGGGGGTTAATTCTCCTTTAATGGGGTGTGGCAGGGGGCGTGTCCTATGTCTACATACATTTGCTAGTAGGTTTCCCTCATGCCCATCTCAAAATATTGGGAGTTATGGATCTCCCCCCCAGCACAGATCTCCTTAGCACAGATCTCCCCAGCACAAATCTCCCCCAGCACAGATCTCCTCCAGCACAGATCCCAGCACAGATCTCCCCCAGCACAGATCTCCCCCAGCACAGATTTCCCCAACACAGATCTCCCCAGCACAGATCTCCCCAGCACAGATCTCCCAGCACAGATCTCCTCCAGCACAGATATCCCCCAGCACAGATCCCAGCACAGATCTCCTCAGCGCAGATTTCCCCAGCACAGATCTCCCAGCACAGATCTCCCCAGCACAGATATCCCTAGCACAGAACTCCTCAGCACAGATCTCCCCAGCATAAATCTCCCCAGCACAAATCTCTCCAGCACAGATCTCCCCCAGCACAGACCACCCCCAGCAAATATCTCCCCCAGCACAGATCTCCCCCAACACAGATCTCCACAGATCTCCCCCCAGCACAGATCTCCCCAGCAAAGATCTCCCCAGCACAGATTTCCCCAACACAGATCTCCCCAGCACAGATTTCCCCAGCACAGATCTCCCCCAGCTCAGATCTCCCCCAGCTCAAATCTCCCCAGCACAGATCTCCCCCAGCACAGAACTCCCACAGCACAGAACTCCCCCAGCACAGAACTCCCCCAGTACAGATCTCCCACAGTACAGATCTCCCCCAGCACAGATCTCCCCCAGCACAGATCTCCCCCAGCACAGATCTCCCTCAGCACAGAACTCCCCCAGCACAGATCTCCCCCAGCACAGATCTCCCCCAGAACAGATCTCCCCCAGCACAGAACTCCCCCAGCACAGAACTCCCCCAGCACAGAACTCCCCCAGCACAGAACTCCCCCAGCACAGATCTCCCCCAGTACAGATCTCCCCCAGCACAGATCTCCCCCAGCACAGATCTCCCCCAGCACAGATCTCCCCCAGCACAGATCTCTCTCAGCACAGATCTCCCCCAGCACAGATCTCCCCCAGCACAGATCTCCCCCAGCACAGATCTCCCCCAGCACAGATCTTGTGGCTCCTCCGAATTCTCTAGGGGTGAGTGATGCGTATGTGCATAAACAGAAGTAAAGGAATGTCCATGACAGGTGCTCTTTTGCTGTGTTCTTTATTACCCACCCGGGTAAAAACAATAAAACTTGCGTGAGGAAAGTAAAGTTGAAAGGAGGAAGGATAGCAGGCGTAATGATAGGAAACAGTCCTGCTCCTACATGTAACACACTTCTCTTCACCACTCCCGTGGGTTTAGTGTACCCGGACAGGCCTCTCTCACTGACCTCACTGGCCTCAGTCCCACAGTGTCCGGCTACCTGTGATCCCCGGTGGTTTTCGTCCAAGCCCTATTGGACCCCAGCCTCTCAATGGTGCTCCTCAGACCGACTCCCTACCAAACAGCACACAGCTTGGGATCTTCAAATGAGGGAACCCAGTCACTCACTGGATCCCCATCGCTGGTTCAGATGCTTCGGGCCAACATGGTCCCGGAACCAGGAACACCGCGTGACACGCACGCCCTGGCCAGATAGCCATATCGCCGGGGCGCCGTGATGTGGCCACCCTAAAGGTGGGTGCCACACTGGACGAAGAAAGACCCAGAACAATGACATCTTTCCCATAAATACCCCTCACCAGCATGCACAGCGAGGACAAACCCTTGTGATTGGCTGCTGGGAAGAGCACTCAAACCTTGACTCCACTGCTGCCACCTGCAGTACTGGGGGGGGGGGGGAGAACACCCCAGCACCACAGAACGGGCTCACAGCACAGCCAAGACAGAGACCACAATTTGCCACTAACAATCAGGATCAGAGTTTAACTATACTCTAATCTATACTTAAATTTCACTAGCGCCAGTACTACAAAGTACATGGGCGCTACACAGATGTTGTTTATCCCCATGACTAAGTGTCCAGGGGGCGGAGCGAAACACATTGGAGGAGTGGCCTGGTGGGAGCCCAGGCTGAGGTTGTGTCTCTCATACCACCGTAGGATGGTAGGATGACCCGATGTGCGGCACCAGGGATCTTTCCTTTCTTCCTTCATGTGTCTCTGTGTCAGGTCTCCCCGCTGAGCTCAGTGAGAGTTCACTGGGTGAGGTGGGGGGGGGGGGGGGGGAAGTGTCTCCCCAGGGATCTTTCCTCTTTTCTTTCCAGTGACTACAGGAGCTGGGACACGCTCCATTCCTATGCTGGCACTCCTACAGTGGTTGCAGCATCCCCCACACTACTCCCCATAGTGATCGAGCCTGAGGCGCCGTACACACGGCAGAGAACCTCGACGGGCAGAACACATCGTTCCGCCCGTCGAGGTTCTCTCCCGGCCGTCGAATTCGGCGACCCGCCCGTCGGGAATGGCAACCATCCATTCTTCCAGGCGGGCCGTCGAGGAAATAGAGAGCGTGCTCTCTATTTCGGCTCGACGGGCTTCCCGACGGGAAGCTCGCCGAGACCGTACACACGGCCGAGGTCCTCGCTGGAATGTGCATTCCAGCGAGGTTCTCGCTGATTTTCAGCGAGAACCTCGGCCGCGTGTACGCCGCCTGAGCGGCACACTAAACAAACTGTGGGTCACAGAGTCAC
The DNA here is from genome assembly GCA_029574335.1 of Rana kukunoris. Lineage (NCBI taxonomy): Eukaryota > Metazoa > Chordata > Amphibia > Anura > Ranidae > Rana > Rana kukunoris. The sequence goes on from CM056052.1 coordinate 512,299,203, forward strand.
GTGTCTCTGTTTACACAGTGTTAAGGCTGTGATTGGACACAGTCATCACGTGATCAGGAGGGCCAATCACAGAGCCCATGTCCCAATCTGTAATGTGCTGTGTACCAAGGACACAACCATCACAGGATCATGCCGCTATAAGCGACATACAGGTACGTCCACTCAGAATTGGGAAGGTCGCACCCAGTTGTTTATGTACATTGGCCGAATGGGAGGCGGTTAAAGTGGACCTGTTGCTTCTCACTGTGTATGCAGTTTAATGGCCAGCCCACATTACCGCTAGCTATACCAACCAATCAGATTCCATATTCAACTTTTCCAGAGCTGGTCAGAAAACAAAAGCTAACACTTAACTGGTTAGCAGCATAGACACCAGTCCAGGTTTCAGAAATTAGCCATCATAGCGTGAAATAAAACTATACTTCCTGCGTAGGAGGAAGGGAGGAACGTAATGCCTGAGAAACTGAAAAAAATAAAGCAGCAGTTAATGCCAGGAGTGACCAGAGACCAGGTGAGTGAGGAAGTGACCTCTGACCTCAGGAACCATGTTTCTGCTTCCTCCAGGCTATTGTCATCTTTTCCTGGAGCCACAAAGAACAGGAGCCAGGTATTTTTTTTTTTTTTAAATGGAAAGCCGGAGCGGATAAAGAACACAAACACAATGGAATTTTTCCAATTTTTTTCCTTCAATTTCAAAAATAAGTGGAGAGAAACAGTGAAGTAAGTTGGTCCAGCAAGATGACAGAATCACAGGAGGGAAGGAAAGGGGAAGGGCCCATGAATGCTGACCCATGAATGCTGGAAAGGTTATTGACGCCACCATGGATCTGTGACTTTGCTGGACTTCTTTATTTCCATCCTTGAAGAGACAAACAGGAAGGTATACTGTAACAAGACTTGTTATGCAGATGTTGTGTTACTGAGGGCAACCAACCAATGGCTCAGAATTGGATCCAATCCCGTATGCCGCTTACACGATCACTGAAAGATTTTTTTTATTATTTTGCAGTTATTAAAGCGGAATTTCAGCCTTTTTTTATGTTTATTAAAAGTCAGCAGCTACAAAAAGTGTAGCTGCTGGCTTTTAATAAACAGACACTTTACCCCCCCCCCCCCCCTCCGCTGTTGCCTCTATTCTAACTGTGGGCACCCAGCCGTGAAAGCTTTTGGCTTCATGGCCGCGCACTAACTGCGCATGCTTGAGCGGCGCTGCGCTCCCTGAGTGGACAGGCGATCGCCTGGGACCTGGCACGTGTCCCAAGAGATCGTCTACAGGGAGGGGCTGCCAAAAGGCGATATATGACGAGTCGCCTAGGCGGTCCTTGGGCGGAAGAAGGAAGTGGGACAGGAAGTCCCACTCCTACTGAAGCCCCCCCCAAAAAAATTATATTCCAAATGTGGCATGTGAGGGGGCGAGGAGTGGTTTAAGCAGAAGATCCACTTCTGGGTGGAACTCCGCTTTAAATCAAACCTATGGTTTACCCATGCAGGTTCACTTTAAAACCAATCCCTGTAACTTGCAATACTTTGTTATTATTATTCTTATAAGTAAATTATATGGTGCCAACAGGCTGTGCAGAAAAATAATAGCAGTCAGTACAATTACAATACAATGCAAGACAAGTGGTAAGGGGGGCCCTGATTGCGATAGCTTACAATCTGAAAGAGAGGAGCAATTAAAACAAAAGGTAGTGACTGTGTGGACTGTAAAAAATAGCCAGGGGGAGGAGTCAATTAAAACTGGCTAGGGTTAAAGTGGTTGTAAACCGACGGGGAGAATAAAAAACAAACCTGCAAGACAAAGCCATAATGATCTAGTATGCATTGCATACTAGCTCATTATAATATACTTAATTTAGATCGAAGCCCCGCAGCGGTCCTTGCACATCGCTTTGGCCGGCGACATGTCTTCTGGGTATCGCCGGGGTTCGCCGCTGTGATTGGCCGGAGCCGCAATGAGGTCACTGTACAAGTTTAGGCGATATCCACAGTAGCTACAGGTAAGCCTCAGTGGGGGCTGGTGCTCAAAACTTTTTGGGGGGAGCGCAAACAAACTGAAAAAAAAAAAAAAATCAATTGCAGCCACTGTGCCCATCAGACGGAGCCTCTGTGCCCATCAAGCGCAGCCAATGTGCCCATCAAATGCAGCCACTGTACCCATGAATTACTGCCACTGTGCCATCAAACGCAGCTACTGTAACCATCAATTGTTGCCAGTGTGCCCATCAATTACCACCACTGTGCCCATCAATTGCCAGTGTGCCCATCAATTGCTGCCAGTGTTCCCCATCAATTGCCAGTGTGCCCATCAATTGCAAACAAACTGAAAAAAAAAATCAATTGCAGCCACTGTGCCCATCAGACGGAGCCTCTGTGCCCATCAAGCGCAGCCAATGTGCCCATCAAACGCAGCCACTGTACCCATGAATAACTGCCACTGTGCCATTAAACGCAGCGACTGTAACCATCGATTGTTGCCAGTGTGCCCATCAATTACCACCACTGTGCCCATCAATTGCCAGTGTGCCCATCAATTGCTGCCAGTGTGCCCCATCAATTGCTGCCAGTGTGCCCATTAATTGCTGCCAGTGTTCCCCATCAATTGCTGCCAGTGTTCCCCATCAATTGCCACTAGTGTGCCCCATCAATTGCCGCTGACATCATATATAGATTTAGGCCACATTCACACGGCCGGTTACAAGCGGCCAATGGATTTCAGTGGCAAGAGTCAGCATACTCTTGCAGCTGGAATGACCCCGGCATGCAATTAGCAATTAACCACTTCCTTGGTTTATTGTAAAAAATATAAGTAAAATGTCACAAGTTCCACACAGAACAAATTAAAAAAAAGCCGGTGATGTAAAATTTCATCGGACCTATGAAAACCTCCGACCCGCGTCACTTCCGGTGCTCGTACGTCAGAGCACAGCTGATCGCAGGTCCACGGCGCATGCGCCGCGCATGCGCCGACGCCTTTTTTGGTCCATGAAAATCCTCGACTTCAAGGCGGAGCTGGATTCTCAATTACAACACCGCCTCCAGCCCCGTCCCTAAGCATAGGCTTATTGAGGTCCGAGAAAAATATAGACTCGGATGGGCGGGCGGAGGCGGAGCAACATTCTGAATGACATTATCTCCAGCACCGCCTCCAGCCCCGTCCCTAAGCACAGGCTTATTGAAATCCATGAAAAACATAGACTCGGGTGGGCGGGTGGAGGCTTTTAAAGCATCAATAGCCATCCATGTATAATAACATGTTACATTGTTTTTCGACGTTGCGCGGGTGTGCGCAATATTAATGTAACATGTTATTATACATGGATGGCTATTGATGCTTTAAAAGCCTCCACCCGCCCACCCGAGTCTATGTTTTTCATGGATTTCAAAAATCCTGTGCTTAGGGACGGGGCTGGAGGCGGTGCTGGAGATAATGTCATTCAGAATGTTGCTCCGCCTCCGCCCGCCCATCCGAGTCTATATTTTTCTCGGACCTGAATAAGCCTGTGCTTAGGGAGGGGGCTGGAGGCGGTGCTGGCGGTGATGTAATTGAGAATCCAGCTCCGCCTCCGCCCGCCCACCCGAGTCGAGGATTTTCATAGACGAAAAAGACGTCTGCGCATGCGCGGCGCATGCTCTGTGGACCCGCGATCAGCTGTGCTCTGACGTACGAGCACCGGAAGTGACGCGGTCCGATTTTTTCATAGATCCGATGAAATTTTACATCACCGGCAGTAAAAAGTAACGTTCGCCTGTGCTTCCGGGGTCACATTGAATGTGGTGACGTCAGTGCTTGGCTCCGCTCTGAGGACTGAAGCAAGGAAGGCGTTAGGAGCCGAGTGGCACACACATCTGTGACCTACCAAGACCCCGCAGAGGGTTATATCTGCAGGCCCATATGACCTTGCTAATATAGGAGGTCCAACTTGTCTGGTAAGGGTGTCCATTTTTTTTTCTGGTGTATCCCTCAAGGAGTGGCTTTCCCTTATCATCTTGGTGGCGGTGGATCTACTTCGTAGATCTCAACGTTATCTTCACGTCTTATTTTATTCACCATCATTTTTGGACTCATATCTTTATTATTGGGACTTATTTTATATATATGTTTATATTTATATACTTATATTCATATTTATATTCACATATGTACACACAATTTGAGTATATAAAAAAACACTTATTTGTTTGCTTTATGCAATTATACATGATCATTTTTGTTTGTGTTATTTAACAGTTCACTATATTGTTTAACATCTGTGTGAGTACAAGCAGCACATATACACTTGTGAGGCACGATTGTCATGCGATAAATCACGCTACAATCGTGGCAAACTGCATCAGGTGAAGCTTGGTGTAAGTCCCCTTTCACACTTAGGCCCCTTTCACATTTACACGACTTGTCTCACGATTTTGTACTGCAAAATCGTATGACAAGTCATTCTCCATGATTTTCAATGAACACCATTCATACTGGCACGACTTTAAGTAGTACCGACTTCAAAGTAGTCCCTGCACTACTTTGGTCCGATTTTGATGCCACTTACACAGGCATTCATTGAAATCGCGGCGGCGAATCGCGGCAAAATCGCAGTAAACTCGCGGCGGCGAATCGCGGCAAAATCGCAGTAAAATCGCGGCGGCGAATCGCGGCAAAATCGCGCGACTTTGGAGTCGTACAAGTGTGAAAGGGATCTTACACGACTTGTTCTACGATTTTGGACTGCAAAATCGTATGACAAGTTATTCTCCATTATTTTCAATAAACACCATTCATACTGGCACAACTTTAAAGGGGTGTTCCAGCCGCGATTTTTTTTTTTTTTAAGTCAGCAGCTACTAACAGTGTAGCTGCTGACTTTAAATAAGGACACTTACCTTGTCCTACTTGCCCGCGCTGATGGCCCTCCCGATGCCGGTCCCACGATCGCTCCGGGTCCCGCGCCGCCATTCACACTATGGGAAACAGGCAGTGAAGCCGTACTGCCCATTTCCTACTGTGCCTGCGTGAGTCTCACGCTGGCTTGTGAATGGGCGCGCTGCTCTCTGAGAACACACACAGTTCCCAGAAAGCAGCGCGCCCCATTCACAAGCAGAAGAAGCAGAAGAAAGGGCACCGCGGTGTGGAAGAGGCAGATTACGGACTTCCGCATAGCAACAGGTATTTCGGGTGAGTATTTTTTTTTTTTCAGGTTTTTTTTTATTTAATTTTTTTAAACAAAATGGGCAAATGTTGTTTTCCTGGGTGGAACTCCGCTTTAGCCCAGGTTCACACTGGGTACGATTTAGTTCGATTTGAGATGCGATTTCACATGTGAAATCGCATCTCAAATCGGCGGCAATTGCCGGCAATGACACCGTCCTAATCGGTGCGACTCCGCATCTGCGGCGCTGCACCGATTTCAAAAAGTAGTTCCTGTACTACTTTTTGCGATTTCAGGACGCGATTTACATTGACATCTGTGCAGAACCCTGCACAAATGTCTCCTAAATCGTGCCGAAATCGGAACTGCCAGAGGGAGTGAAATCGCGCGAGTTCAGCTGAAATCGCGCGATTTCACTCCCGCAGCCCAGTGTGAACCAGGGCTTAAGGTCCCTTTTACACTTGTACGACTTCAAAGTCGCGCGATTTTACCGCGATTCGCGGCCGCGATTTCAATGAATGCCTGTGTAAGTGGCATCAAAATCGGACCAAAGTAGTGTAGGGACTACTTTGAAGTCGGCACTACTTAAAGTCGTGCCGGTATGAATGGTGTTCATTGAAAATCATGGAGAATAACTTGTCATACGATTTTGCAGTACAAAATCGTGAGACAAGTCGTGTAAATGTGAAAGGGGCCTAAGTAGTGCCGACTTCAAAGTAGTCCTTGCACTACTTTGGTCCGATTTTGATGCCACTTACAGAGGCATTCATTAAAATCGCAGTAAAATCGTGCGACTTTGAAGTCGTACAGGTGTGAAAGGGACCTAAATGAGAAAGTTTAGGGGCTTCTTTTGGGCAACAAGCTTCACGCATTGTGGTTTGCCACGATTGCGGTGATATTTACTACACAACAATCGTGGCAGTACCACACCACGTTTTTAACTCAAATGAATGCCATCTGAAATGTGCGTTGTGCGATTTCTTATTCACATCTAGGTGTTTTGAAATCGCGGGCAGAATCGTTAAGATTCTCCCCACAATTGAGAATGCAGCCTAAAGCCCCCTTTACACTTTTTTTAAGCAAGTGATTAGAGCCTGAGTTTTTAATAGGCTTCAAAAAAGGGTGGGCTCAGGGTGCAGAGCACTGCGCTCTGAGCCCACCCAGTTGCGTGACAATAGCAAATTAATATTTGCTGTTCTCACAGTGATTCTCCTTTCAGCCAACCAGGAAGCGGATCGTAAGGCTTGTTTCCCGATTGGCTGAAAGGAGAAGCAATGTTATTGGCCAAGGAGGAGTAGGGAGGAGACGCGCGGCTGGGAGAGAAGCAAGGGAAAGCCAGACGGACCCACCAGCCGCCACTCCAGGGATGGTTCGCCATCCAGAACTACCCGGCTTAAGGAGGGGAGATCGGAGTCTGGGCAGGACAGAGGTAAGGAGGCTGTTTGTCTCCCGTGGCGGTGGGGAGGTGTTCCCCACCTTAATGTCTGTCTCCCGGGTGAGGGGGGTGGCATTGGTTTGCCATCCCACTGAATTATCGAGTACCAGCCGACACTGAAAATAGGACCATCTGGATTTTGCAGCCAGGATTGGATGGGTTAGCAGCAGGTGTCAGTGGACAGAGTTCCCCCTTTACATCAGAGTCCACAGAGTTCCCCCTTTACATCAGAGTCCACAGAGTTCCCCCTTTACATCAGAGTCCACAGAGTTCCCCCTTTACATCAGAGTCCACAGAGTTCCCCCTTTACATCAGAGTCCACAGAGTTCCCCCTTTACATCAGAGTCCACAGAGTTCCCCCTTTACATCAGAGTCCACAGAGTTCCCCCTTTACATCAGAGTCCACAGAGTTCCCCCTTTACATCAGAGTCCACAGAGTTCCCCCTTTACATCAGAGTCCACAGAGTTCCCCCTTTACATCAGAGTTTACAGAGTTCCCCCTTTACATCAGAGTTTACAGAGTTCCCCCTTTACATCAGAGTTTACAGAGTTCCCCCTTTACATCAGAGTTTACAGAGTTCCCCCTTTACATCAGAGTTTACAGAGTTCCCCCTTTACATCAGAGTTTACAGAGTTCCCCCTTTACATCAGAGTCCACAGAGTTCCCCATTACATCAGATTCCACAGAGTTCCCCCTTTACATCAGAGTCCACAGAGTTTCCCCATTACATCAGATTCCACAGAGTTCCCCCTTCACATCAGAGTCCACAGAGTTTCCCTTTTACATCTGAACTTGCAGAGTTCCCTTTCACTGTAAGAGGGGACTCTGCAGACTCTGATGTAAGACCCCTTTCACACTGGTGCCACCCATAGCGTCGGCGGTAAAATACGGCTATTTTACCATCGGATTTGTGGTGCATTTCAGCAACTAGCGGGGCGCTTTTAACCCCTCCTAGCGGCCGAGAAAGGGATAAAACCACCCGCAATGCACCGCTACAGCGGTGTTTTGCCGGCGCTGCCCATTTGAGTTCACCACTCCTAATGCTCTCCAAAGAAGCTGCTGGCAGGACTTTTTCTGATGCTCTGCCAGTGCACCCAGAGGCGTTGCTAGGGGGGTGCGGCCCGCACCCGGGTGACACCCGCTAGAGGGGTGACACCATCCCGTTTTTTTTTTTAGTTTAAAAAAAAAAATATTTTTATTTTTTTAATGGGTGTGTGTGTGTGTGGGGGGGGGGGGCAGACATGTGGGGGGGTGCGGAGGGTGTGGGGGTGCAGATGTGCGGAGGGTCTGGGGGGGTGCGGGGGTGCAGACGCGCGGTCCGTGCAGGCACTGCTAACACCGCCCGCTGATCAGCCTGGAAGGCGCCGGCGCCTCCTCCTCTGTGTTTACATTCAGTGAGGAGAAGGCGCCAGAGGGACACACACTGCTGTGTGTGTATCATAATCAGCGGCCGCGCTGTTCTGAGGTCTGATCGTGACATGTGCGGGGGGGGGGTGACTCGGTTAGAGGGCTGCCTATGCTGATGGGGGGGTAAGTGTACTAACTAAGGGGGGATTCTGGTCTCCACTAAGGGGGGGGGGTGTGTATACTCCAGGGGGATTCTGTACTGATGGGGGTGTGCACTAAGGGGGGTGTATACTGCAGGGTCTCTGTACTAAGGGGGAATTCTGTACTGGTGGGAGTCTGCACTAAGGGGGTTGTGTATAATCCGGGGGTCTCTGTACTTAGGGGGATTTTGTACTGATGGGGGTCTGCACTAAGGGGGGATGTATACTGTGGGGGTCTCTGTACTGATGGGGGTCTTCACTAAGGGGGTGTGTATACTGTGGGGGGATTCTGTACTGATGGGGGTCTGCGCTAAGGGTGGTGTGTATACTGCAGGGTCTCTGTACTAAGGGGGGATTCTGTACTGATGGGGGTCTTCACTAAGGGGGGTGTGTATTCTGCGGAGGTCTCTGTACTTAGGGGGGATTCTGTACTGATGGGGTCTGCACTATGGGGGGATGTATACTGCGGGGGTCTCTGTACTGATGGGGGTCTTCACTAAGGGGGTGTGTATACTGCCGGGGTCTCTGTACTAAGGGGGGATTGTGTACTTATGGGGGTCTGCACTAAGGGGGGGGGTCTGTGTGTGTATACTGTGGGGGGTCTGTACTGATAGGGGGTCTGCACTAAGGGGGTCTATACTGATGGAGGGGTCTGCACTAAGGGGGTGTCTATACTGCGGGTGTCTGCACTAAGGGGGATTCTATACCGCGGAGCAACAGACGGACCGGACCAGCAGGCAGTGCGGCGTCATCCTGAAGGCGACGGCGACCTGTTGAGGGACACGTGAGCTGCCCGATGCACAGATTTGGAAGTTGGAACCGAGCGAGGAGGCCCACACCAGACACATCGAACTCCTATCGGGATCGGGAGCTGGCTGAAGTGGGAGCGGTATGTAATATAACAAGGACAAAGTGCACGTGATATGCGTATTATTTTGTATTGTAGTGTGCATTGTATAATACAGCAGCACAATGCTGAACACCAGCAGCTATAGAGGAACAAATCCCAGCAATAATACATTATACAGGCTGGTTAATATATTATTGCTGGGATTTGTTGTTCCTCTATAGCTGCTGGTGTTCAGCATTGTGCTGTATAATGTATTATTGCTGGGATTTGTAGTTCCTCTATAACTGGTCAGTGGTAATCTGCATTGTGCAGTATAATCATTATACAGCCCAATGGAGAATACCAGCAGCCATAGAGGACTACAAATCCCAGTAATAGTACATTTATGGAACTGTTGATAAAATGCACTTTACAAAACCACAAATAGTTTGTTTGCAATTCACCTGCACTCTGCACCCACTCTGTGCCCACCTGCATTCTTCACCCTGCAGCCACCTGCACTTTGTTCCCTGCACCCACCACCCACCTGCACCCTGCACCCAGCACTCTGTACCCACCTGCACTTTGTACCCACCTGCACCCTGCACTCGGCTCCGTACCCACCTGCACTTTGTACCCACCTGCACCCAGCACTCTGAACCCAACTGCACTCTGCACCCTGCCCTCTGTACCCACCCTGCACCTACCTGCACTCTGTACCCTGCACCCAACTGAACACTGAACTCTGTATGTAGCACCCTCATGGTATTTAATGACCCTTTAGGACCCTCCCACACCCAGTTGCTGTGGCACGCTCAACCCCCACCCCTCTACTTTGGGGGAAAATGTGGTGCAAGGTTGAGTTCCTGCACGTTTTCCCTAAGAAGAATGCCCTGGGTGACACTACCAATTAGCACTGTGGCAGGCTGGGGGGCGATAGAATGACGACGTGAGAGGCGCGTAATGCCCTACTGCCTGTTCTGCCGGGGGGGTGACACCATGTTTCACCGCACCGGGTGACACCATCACCGCACCGGGTGACACCAACCCTAGTGACGCCACTGAGTGCACCGCTCCAGTGTGAAAGCCCTCGGGTTTCCACACTGGAAAGAATAGAGCAGCTGTTCAAGGGCGGATTGCAGGCGCTATTTTTAACGCTAATGCGCCTGCAAAATGCCCTCAGTGTGAAAGGGGTCTAAGGGTGAACTCTGGGGACTCTAACAAAGGGGACGCTCTGATGTTACGAAAGTACTCTGATGTAAGGGGAAACACTGTGGCCTCTGGTGTAAAGGGGAACTCTGATGTAAGGGGTGCTCTGAGAACCCTGAGGCAGGAGAGATAAGGGGGGAGACTTCAGTAACAGACAGGGATGGATGGTGAGCTCACTCACTCCTTGACAGTCGGCACCTCTTATCCAGATGTATCTGAGGCTGCTGGGCTTCAAATTTACTGTCCGCACTTTCCTTTTCTGAGGCACAGTGTGGGATTGGAGTAAGGACGGACACAGAGGAGTAGGGGTGGAGGGAAGAGGTGCATATCGAGCCTCTCTCTCCTCTCCCATCTGTGTGTGTGTGTGTTTGGGGGATTGACAGTGCTGGCTTTGGGCAGTGTGAAAGAGAGTGTGACACTCTCAGCTTAGTCACCTACAGCCAGCAACCCTGCTGGATGACCATAGTCCAGTCTGAATAATGTGTCCGGATCTAAGACAGTCTGAAACCCGGACGCATGATTCCAAACTGTCCTAGTGAACCCCCGAACAGGCGGCAACTCTACTGGAGCGTCTGATCAGGTCCGCCTGAAAAACTGTCAGGCAGACCTGATCGGAAAGACCGCGTGAAAGGGCCCAGAGTCTCACTCCTCATACTGCTTTTCCTGCTATACAAAAATCCAGAAGGGAAAGTGAGATCCCCCTCCTTATGGCAGATTAGCGCAACTATGACTTCAAAAGCAGAGGAACCTCCCTGGGAGATATAAGAAATCAGCGGCAGGTTTTAACCTGTCAGCATTTGTCTGAAACCGAACTGTCAGTTTTGGGTGGCGTGACCCTTTTGCTCAGTAGACGATCAAAGGGTGCAGCTTGCGTCCACTGCACCGGCAAAGAAGGGGTTAAGCGCGACACCACAGGAAATAGCACGTGCGCGATTCTAATAGGGACAGCTCCGCACCAGATTGTGGCTGTTGTCTTCAGCTGCTGAGAATTATTTCTACAAGAGAAGAAGATTTAATTGTCCATGACTACCAGTGAAACAACTGTCACTTCTCTGCGGAGATGAGCGCCACTCGGAAACGCCATCCAGGGATCCTGCCGTGCTGGCACTGGAAGAAAGTTATCAATCTTCCTCAAAGAGCAGCTTGTTTTTAATGAGATGATTCGTTTATCTCCGAAGTTCCTCTGCTGATATTTTGTACCATGCCCTCAGAAGATCATTTAAAGAGCACCTGTGGCCTCCAATGTGACCCTGTGTCATCAACAAGCTTGAGCGATCGCCTGTGCATGGGGTCTAATAGCTTTATAATAGATAGGAAACCATCAAACGAATGGGCCCTGCACATATTATAGGGGATACAACCCCCCCCCCCCTCTGCTGTAAATAATAAGGATTCACCAAAGAGCTCAGTGAGCATATGAATGCACAAGGTCATAGGCCAAGTCACAGAGCTGCTAGCATAGGTGTGCCCAGCCTATTACATTGGGGTGTGCACCCCAAAGCTCAAACACACATTCCTTTCTCTGCAGCCTCAGCTGGAAGTGCTCTGTGTGTGTTCATTTAGAAAATGAAGGGGCTGGTAAATTACATATTTACTAGCCCCTTCCATAGTGATTAGGGTGTGCCCAGGCACACCTGGCACACCCCCCTGCGCACGCCTATGGCTGCTAGGTGCAATAGACATAAGATGGTCGTCTGAAAGGATGGGAAGTCAACCATTCTGAGAATTTTTCTATGAGCTTTTGTAGGCAGATATCAGTAGAAAATGTTATCTGTAACGCCCCTTTCACACTGGGGCGGGAGGTGCGGTGGTGGTATAGCCTCACTATTTTTAGCGGCTCTATACGGTCGGAACAGCAGCAGTATTCGGCCGCTAGCGGCGCAGTTTTAACCCCCGCTAGCAGCCGAAAAATGGTTAATACCACTGGCAATGCGCCTCTGCAGAGGCACATTGCTGATGGTATAGCCGCAATTTCTCATTGCTTTCAATGGGAAGGAGTGGTGGAGGAGCAGTAAACACACCGCTCCTCCTACCGCCCCAAAGATGCGGCTAGCAGGTCTTTTGGAGCGGTCCTGCTAGCGCACCTCTCCAGTGTGAAAGCCCTCGGTTTGCAGGCGCTATTTTTAGCACAATAGTGCCTGCAAACCGCCCCAGTGTGAAAGGAGCCAAAAGCCTCGTACACACGATCGGATATCCAATGAAGATGACTTTCATCAGTCTTGCCTACACACTATCAGTCAAAAATCCAACCGTGCCAAAACGCGGTGACCTAAAACACTACGACGTGCTGAAAAAAATGAAGTTCAATGCTTCCGAGCATGCATCGACTTGATTCTGAGCATGCGTGGATGTTTGACCAATAGACTTCCACACAGACAATCGTTTTTTTATCCATAGGAAAAATTTAAAACATGTTTTTTTTTTTTTTCACCAATGAAAAACAAACCGATGGGGCCCACACGCGATCGGTTTGTCCGATGAAAACAGTCCATCGGTCTGTTTTCATCGGACATCGGGCCCGGAGAACGAATCGTCGGCGTCGGCAGGAAGCATAGAGATGACTGGTGACCAGATGGTCACCAGTCATCTCTATGACCGTCGGAGGACCCGGGCGCAATGTGATGACGTCACGCTCGGGTCCCCGTAAGTAAACAAAGCTGCGATTGCGGCTGTAAGAAACAGTAATGAAATTGGTGAATTTTTTTCCACCGATCTCATGGTTTCCAGCCTGGAGGAGAGATGTGAGGTCTTATTGACCCCGCATCTCTCCATAAAGAGGACCTGTCACACACATTTCCTATTACAAGGGAGGTTTACATTCCTTGTAATAGGAATAAAAAATTTTTTTTTGAAAAAAAGTGTAAAAATAAATAAAAAATAAGTCAAAAAAATAAATAAAAGATAAAAAAAAATTAAAACGCCCCTGTCCCCGATAGCTTGCGTGCAGAAGCGAACGCACACGTAAGTCCCGCCGACATATGTAAACGCCGTTTAAACCACATAAGTGAGGTATCGCCGCGTGCGTTAGAGTGCCAGCAACGAATCTAGCACCAGATCTCCTCTGTAAATCTAAACTGTTAACCTGTAAAAAATAAATAAAGCGTTGCCTATGGAGATTTTTAAGTACCGAAGTTTGGCGCCATTCCATGAGTTTGCGCATAATTAAAGCATGACATGTTGGGTATCTATTTACTTGGTGTAACATAATCTTTCACATAATACAAAAAAATTGGGCTAACTTTACTGTTTTGTTATTTTTTTAATTCATGAAACAATTTTTTTTTAAAAAAAAGGCGTTTGAAAAATGATTGCGTAAATACTGTGCGAGATAAAACGTTGCAATGACCGTTGTTTTATTCCCTAGGGTGTCTGCTAAAAAAACATATATAATTTTTGGGGGTACTGCGTAATTTTCTAGCAAAAGAATGATGATTATTACATGTAGGAGAGAAGTGTCAGAATAGGCCCGGTATGGAGGTGGTATAAAAGCCCGGTATTGAAGTGGTTAAATAATAAAAAAAAAAGAAAAATTCCATTAAATATTGTACCTGCTGGGTGTCTATAGTATGCCTGTGTAGCTTTATGGTGCACACTGCAGAAGACACAGGCAATACACCGCGTGAGAATACTGCAGCTAGCACAATCACCTGCCTGCCAGTAAATTAGGAAGAACTGATCTAGCTAAACTATACAGTGTATAAATATATGTACAACACCTGGGATGTATATATATCCTCTACACACTGTAAATTTAACTGACTAGCCTGCCTGCTCTATCTACCTAGAAAAAAAGACACTCTCTCTCTCTCTGTGACTGATATCTAACCACCGCCGCAACACACTACACAAGGCCGCCCTGCAGGCAACCTTTTATAGTGTGGGGCGTGTACTAAAGCCCTGAGCCATAATTGGCCAAAGCCACCTTGGCTTTGGCCAATTACGTCTCTCTGTACTGACGGCGCTGTGATTGGCCAAGCATGTGGGTCATAGAGCATGCTTGGCCAATCATCAGCGTGCAATGTCGCAGTAAATTATCGGCCGTGCCTCGTCACTTGAATTTGGCGAGAACGACCCGTTTTGTTCGTATTTCGCCGAACGATCGAACATATGTTCGACTCGAACACAAAGCTCATCCCTACTACTGACTACGAAGCCCAAGGCCATGGTTATTCACACTGATGTTGGGTGCGGGCATTTTCTACCCTCACCGGCCACAATCCAGCCCTCCCAAAGTCTGAAGGACTGTGAACTGGCCCTTTGGTTAAAAAGTTTTGAGACCCCTGATCTAGAGGGTGGTTCGTTCTCACCCTGAAAGAGCCGTTCCAATCCTCTAGTACCAATTGTTCGAAGTTTTTCTAGAGCATCCCAAGGCTCACCCCCACTCTATCCCAGTTCTTTCAGCAAAATAAACAGAAAAAAATAAAATAAACGTGGCCTGTTTTCTGGCTGCTGGAACCTAGGACCAAACGGCCAGACCAGTCCCAGGTCTGAGCTACAAGAGAAAAGTCTGCCATGGCCAATGTTGTGCATACCCACATTGTGCTGATTAGTGGCCTTGGTGCCCCCCTTGGTGCCACCACTAAGGGCCACTGAGGACTGTGGAAGATGGACAGACAAGTCACCTGGAGGAATTTCTTTGTAAACCCGAGCCCCCAAAACTCTTCCTGCTCTCACCTAAACTGTCACCTGAAAGTAACTCTTCCAAGTATGGCGGCCACCATTCCTGTCTGCTTTTTCCATTATTGCTTATTGGCTGGCTGTCATGCCGAGCCTCTGGCTTGAATAGTCAGGTATGCACGTATGTCCAACCACCATCTAACCTCTAAAGCCAGCTTTATAAGACTGCTCAGGTTGCTCTGATATTAAGCCCTGGTAAAACAAAAGCTTTCCTGAAAGGAAAATTGATGCTGCCACTACTAACGTCTTCTACAAAATGCTAGTTGCCTGGCTGTCATGCTGAATCTCCTACTTTAATACTTTGAGTCAATGACTCAGAATACTGTAAGTCTGGAAGGAAGGACATTTGACTTTCCTGATATACTTGTTCTACATCAGGGGTCTCCAAACTGCGGCCCTGGGGCTGAATGCGGCCCTTTGCTTGCCTTTATCCGGCTCTTGGGGGGAACTTTTCCTTCCACTTATACAAGTCACTATTCCTCCCTCTGATACTAATGATGAGGCATTATTTCTCCCATTGAATCCAGCGATGGGGCACTATTAATTCCACTAACCACAACGATAAGGCACTATTCCTCTTATTGACACCAATAATGCGGCTCTGTTCCTCAAACTGACACCAATAATGGGGCACTATTAATCCAACTGACACCAGCAATGGGGCAAGACTAATCCCACTGACACCAATGATAGGCCATACTAATCCCACTGTCACCAATGATGGGGCTCTATTCCTCAAAGTGACACAAAAAATGGGGCACTATTAATGCCACTGATACTAATGATGGTGCACTACTAATCACACTGACACCAATGATGGTGCACTATTCCTTCCACTGACACCAGCAATAGGGCACCATTATTCCCGCTTACCCCAATGATAAGGCACTATTCCTCTCATTGACACCAATAATGGGGCACTATTCCTCTCGTTGACACAAATAATGGGGCTCTATTCCTTAAACTGACACCAACAGTGGGGCACTATTAATCCAACTGACACCAATGATAGGGCACTACTAATCCCACTGACACCAATGATGGGGCTCTATTCCTCAAACTGACACAAAAATGGGGCACTATTAATCCCACTGACACCAATGATGGTGTACTATTCCTTCCTCTGACATCAATGATGGGGCACTGCTAATCACACTGACACCAATGATGGGGCACTACTAATCACACAGACACCAATGATGGGGCACTACTAATCCCACTGACACCAATGATGGGGCACTACTAATCACACTGACACCAATGATGGGGCACTACTAATCCCACTGACACCAATGATGTGGCACTACTTATCCCACTGACACCAATGATGGGGCTCTATTCCTTAAACTGACACCAACAGTGGGGCACTATTAATCCAACTGACACCAATGATAGGGCACTACTAATCCCACTGACACCAATGATGGGGCTCTATTCCTCAAACTGACACAAAAATGGGGCACTATTAATCCCACTGACACCAATGATGGTGTACTATTCCTTCCTCTGACATCAATGATGGGGCACTGCTAATCACACTGACACCAATGATGGGGCACTACTAATCACACAGACACCAATGATGGGGCACTACTAATCCCACTGACACCAATGATGGGGCACTACTAATCACACTGACACCAATGATGGGGCACTACTAATCCCACTGACACCAATGATGTGGCACTACTTATCCCACTGACACCAATGATGGGGCTCTATTCCTCAAACTGACACAAAAAATGGGGCACTATTAATCCCACTGACACCAATGATTGTGTACTATTCCTTCCTCTGACACCAATGATGGGGCACTGCAAATCACACTGACACCAATGATGGGGCTCTATTCCTCAAACTGACACAACAAATGGGGCACTATTAATCCCACTGACACCAATGATTGTGTACTATTCCTTCCTCTGACACAAATGATGGGGCACTGCTAATCACACTGACACCAATGATTGTGTACTATTCCTTCCTATGACACCAATGATGGGGCACTGCTAATCACACTGACACCAATGATGGGGCACTACTAATTACACGGACACCAATGATGGGGCACTACTAATTACACTAAAACCAATGATGGGGCACTACTAATTACGCTGACACCAATGATGGGGCACTACTAAGCCCACTGACACCAATGATGGGGCACTACTAATCCCACTGACACCAATGATGGGGCACTACTAATCCCACTGACACCAATGATGGGGCTCTATTTCTCAAAAAATGGGGCACTATTAATGCCACTGATCCCAATGATGGTGCACTACTAATCCCACTGACACCGATGATGGGGCTCTATTCCTTTCTGTGACACTAATGATGGGGCACTACTAATCCCACTGACACCAATGATGGTGCACTATTCCATTCACTGACACCAACGATGGGGCACTATTCCTCCCACTGACACCCCCTTATACTTGTTTAGAAAGTTTGGAGACCCCTGTTCTAGATCTGTGACTCATATTGAAGCCAGGAAATCAGCATAAATACCAGGCAACTCGCATTTAGAAACCCCGAGTTATGATCCGCAGAGAGACCTAGCATGTCGCATGTAAAGGTGCATAACATTCATATGTGCAAACGCACGTAAAATTCTTTCTCGTCCTCTTCTAGCTGCCAGCGTTCCAATGTACAAATATACGCTTGTATGCACGTATGTATGCACGTATGTATACACGCATGTAAGCTTATATTACCGAAATCAAATGTTCTACTTTTATACAGCTAAGTGCGCACTCCAATAGACAATAATGAAAGAGATAGCTGCACTCCAAGATCACCCCAAGTGTGACAACAATGCACCTGTGTTCGGACCACGAAAATGCATCATGTTTTTTGCCCCGTTTGCCCATGTGTAAGGGATCTGTTTATCTCAGGAAAGGTGAAGGATTTGTAAATTCCTCTAATGTGGCTGCAGCCCAGCTCTCTTTCTGTTCCCTTGTCACTTGCTGCCACCTGGTGGACAAATTATAAATATAATATTCAGTCTTGAAAAGAAACAACATGATTTTTTTTTTCAGGTGCGACTTGGCTGACATCTGTGCGACTTCATGCACAGATGTCTATGCAAGTTGCACCTGAAATTGCAAAACAAGTGGCACCGGTGTAAACGGGGGCTCAAGGAACACTGGATGCAGTTTCTTCATTTGGATCTATGTGTGTAGGTAGATTTTTATTTTAGCGGTGTTAACATGCCTTAACGTGCGTTGTGCATTGACATGTGTTGACGTATGTTTTCATTGTGGTTTTAATTTAGGATTTAGAGTGTATAGGGTTAAAAGCCATTGACCATAACTTAGTTAATACCTGTTGCTAACACGTCACATGTTTTATGCATGGTAATGCATGGCCACTTGCTTCAATGGGCCTTTTAACACACTAAAATGAAACAAAAATTAATATTTCGTATTTTTTTCATAATTAAATATACTGCAGGGCAGAGATGGGAACCAGAGCACCCCTGCGAACACCTAGGGTAGAGGTCAAATATTAAATACAGGTCATGTTCCTTTTTTTTTGTTCTCCCCAATTCTTCTGTTTCCCCTCTCCTTGATTTTCTAAGGCTCCTTTCACACCAGCTCCCCTAATAAGCAATATGCGGTGTATCTCTCTTGAAAATAAATAAATAAATACAGTGGGCCAGATTCTCAAAAGAGATACGACGGTGTATCGCAGGAAACACTGTCGTATCTCTGTTTTTTTCCCCGGGTATCTATGCGTCTGATTCCTAGAATCATTTACGCATAGATACGGCGAAGATCAGACAGGTGTAAGACACTTACACCGTCGGATCTTAAATGTGATTCCTTCGCTGGCCGCTAGGTGGCCTTTACGTTGATTTCTCATTTGTCTATGCAAATGAGCCTAATACGCCGATTCCCGAACGTTTTTACGCCGTCCCGTCGTCGTTTACGTCTTTTCCGTATGTGTAAACCTACCCCTGCTATATGAGGGGTAGGCTTACGAAGTTCCGTCGTATGCCAGGTTAAGAAAGGGTCGGGTCAGCGTCGTCTTTTTCCGTCGTTTTACTAAGTCGTTCGCGAATAGGGCATTGCGTAAGTGACGATCACGTCGTTTTCACGTTGGTTTCATCTACGTTTTCCGACGTGAGCTGGAGCATGCGCACTGGGCTTTTTTCCCGGCCGGCGCATGCGCAGTTCGATCAACGCGGGGGCGCGATTAATTTAAATACAAGCCGCCCCCTTTGAATTACGCGGGGATACACCGGGCCATTTACATTACGCCGCAAACTACGGAGCAAGTGCTTGGAGAATATGGCACTTGCTTCAGTAAGTTGCGGCGGCGTAGTGTAAATGGCTTACGCTATGCCGCCGCGTTTTCTACGAGAACATGGCCCAATATGTCTGTCTGCAATACAATAAATGTCTCTTTTCTGACAGACTCCATAGCAGTCTACGTTTGGATTAACCCCGCCTCCTCTCCAATGCTATAGGACCCCTACCCTGTAAGTTTGAGCTCACTGGTAGAGACTGTGTTCCTTTTTTGTCCTCTTCCATGGACCTACATCACGATTGCTCCTGTTGGCGTCCGGTCAGAATATTTTTCGGAATCCGGCATACCATTCATGCGGTGCAGCTCAGAGCCCATTCAGCTGTCTCCCACGGCGCAGGTGCGAGATGGGGGATTTGAAGGTCTGCCGTCTCCTGTCACAACGGGAAATCCCCGCAGATAGTTAGCGTCGGCTTTCCCCCAGCCTGGTCTGCAGGTGATCTATGATGAATGTCTTTTCTCCCCTAAAAAAATAAATAATAAAAAAAATGATATATAATCTTTCCGGTTGGCTTACCCGATACATGTAGCATTCATGGGTCATCTGCAGACCGTCCCTACTTATATCGATGTTCTGTCCAGAGGTTATGGGCAGGTCACTGTCATCACGCAGTCAGCCCTCACGCACAAGGTATGCACAGGCGAGGGGAGGGGGCCAGGGTTGCAGTCTCAAGGGTTTTAAAATTGCGTTTGTTATCACCCCCCATCTCTCTTTTTTAGCCCTTCCAGAGTAGAGGTTTCCATTCCTCCTCCAACTAGAGGAGATGTGTAAATTCCTCCTCCAACTCCTCCATCTAGAGGAGATGTTTCCATTCCTCCTCCAACCAGGGGAAATGTTTCCATTCCTCCTCCAACCAGAGGAGATGTTTCCATTCCTCATCCAACCAGAGGAGATGTTTCCATTCCTCCTCCAACCAGGGGAAACGTTTCCATTCCTCCTCCAACCAGAGGAGATGTTTCCATTCCTCCTCCAACCAGAGGAGATGTTTCCATTCCTCCTCCAACCAGAGGAGATGTTTCCATTCCTCCTCCAACCAGAGGAGACGTTTCCATTCCTCCTCCAACCAGGGGAAATGTTTCCATTCCTCCTCCAACCAGGGGAAACGTTTCCATTCCTCCTCCAACCAGAGGAGATGTTTCCATTCCTCCTCCAACCAGAGGAGATGTTTCCATTCCTCCTCCAACCAGAGGAGATGTTTCCATTCCTCCTCCAACCAGGGGAAACGTTTCCATTCCTCCTCCAACCAGAGGAGATGTTTCCATTCCTCCTCCAACCAGAGGAGATGTTTCCATTCCTCCTCCAACCAGAGGAGATGTTTCCATTCCTCCTCCAACCAGAGGAGACGTTTCCATTCCTCCTCCAACCAGGGGAAATGTTTCCATTCCTCCTCCAACCAGAGGAGATGTTTCCATTTCTCCTCCAACCAGAGGAGACGTTTCCATTCCTCCTCCAACCAGGGGAAATGTTTCCATTCCTCCTCTAACCAGAGGAGATGTTTCCATTTCTCCTCCAACCAGGGGAAACGTTTCCATTCCTCCTCCAACCAGGGGAAACGTTTCTATTCCTCCTCCAACCAGAGGAGATGTTTCCCTTCCTCCTCCAACCAGGGGAAATGTTTCCATTCCTCCTCCAACCAGAGGAGACGTTTCTATTCCTTCTCCAACCAGGGGAAACATTTCCATTCCTCCTCCAACCAGAGGAGATGTTTCCATTCCTCCTCCAACCAGGGGCAATGTTTCCATTCCTCCTCCAACCAGAGGAGATGTTTCCATTCCTCCTCCAACCAGAGGAGATGTTTCCATTCCTCCTCCAACCAGAGGAGATGTTTCCATTCCTCCTCCAACCAGGGGAAATGTTTCCATTCCTCCTCCAACCAGAGGAGATGTTTCCATTCCTCCTCCAACCAGAGAAGATGTTTCCATTCCTCCTCCAATCAGAGGAGATGTTTCCACTCCTCCTCCAACCAGAGGAGATGTTTCCATTCCTCATCCAGTCACCGCACCCACCGCCATGTCAGCTGCTCTGATCGCAGAGCCCGCTGGGGATGTGGGATGCGAGTCCCGGAGGGCAAGTCTTTATGTGACCGATATTTTGCCCGGGCGGTTGAGAGAATAAAGAGACGGAAATCAAATATAGAGTCTCTTGTGAAACATGTGGTGCAGCAATCCCTAAAAATGGGATACATCCCACACACGGAGCCAGTCCACCATTCTACCTGGGTCCTTGACTGATGTGACCCAAAAAGTTCCCTCCCAGCCTTACGCTGCTTCTCCGGATTTTTCGGACAGCGAGTTGGAAGGTGATGAATGTGTTGGAAGCTTTGATGTGTCTCTGGTCCCTCCACTACTCAAAATGGTTAAGGAAGCCCTTAATTGCGTAAACCCTTCCACCCCCCCAGCTAAGCAAAAAAGTTCTTTAAGTACCCGGGGAATGAACGCTCTCTCCCTTCACTCCTTACGGAATCAAAGGATATCATTGATGTGGAGTGGAGCAAGGTGGACAAGAAAACTTCTATGTCATGCGAAACCTCCAGAGTATACTCCTTCAAAGCAGAAGAAGTGAAGTCTCTGGGAAACACTCCCCTCATGGATGCAGCATTGATATGTCTGGCAAAACAGGTCACTCTTCCTTGGAAGTTGCTGTGTCCTTCAGGATGGGCTTGATAGAAGAATAGATCAAGACCCAAGAAAATCTTATGGGATTGCCGGTATGGCTGTTAAAAACCTGCCCTGGCTCTAGCAGCTATGGCTAAGGCTTTGGAAGCCTAGACAGAGAACATAGTCTCCGTACTCAGGGGCGTTCCGGATGACTTGGCCAGAAGTTCAGCAGTTAAGGAGCTTAAGCTGGCAGCAGTCTTTTTAGTGGAGGCTTCTATGGACTTTATTCTCCTGTTGGCCTAAGTTGTCCTCAGTAAAGGCTAAGTGGGCCTTATAGTTATGCCTTCCCCAGGATAGGTGTCTGCTCGGTCAGAAGAGTCCCCAGTACAGAAGGTTAGGTGACGAACGCTGGGGAGAAGCTCGCTCTTAAAGGCCTGCCCAGGACTTCAGAAAGAATTGGAGCGGTCGGAAGAGCAGGAGCAGGCATTACTATCCTATGGGACTTGCTGAAGCCTCAGGGAGCAGGGGTACACGTCACGAGGGGCGGAAAATTCCAGGGGGTAGACTTCCCCCTCTTCTTAGCACAGAAGACAACGATTTATGGCAACCAGTGACAGGCGATCTTAAAGGGGTTGTAAAGGAAAACTTTTTTTTCCCTAAATAGATTCCATTATCTTAGTGCAGTTCTCCTTCACTTACCTCATTCTTCCATTTTGCTTTTAAATGTCCTTATTTCTTCTGAGAAATGCTCACTTCCTGTTCTTCTGTCTGTAACTACACACCGTAATGCAAGGTTTTCTTCCTGGTGTGGAGAAAGCCTCTTGAGGGGGGAGGGGGCAAGCAGGAGTGTCAGGATGCCCACTAACACACAGCTTCTTTCTCTATCTGCAAAGTAGAGAGTGTCCTGACTTGCCTGCTCGCCCCTCAAGAGGCTTTCTCCACACCAGGAAGAATGCCTCGCATTATGGTGTTGAGTTACAGACAGAAGAACAGAAAGTGAGGAGTTCTCAGAAGAAATAAGGACATTTAAAAGCAAAATCGAAGGATGAGGTAAGTGAAGAAGGACTGTACTAAGGTAAAGGAAGCTATTTAGGGGACATTTTTTTTTTGCTTTACAACGCCTTTAAAAAATGCTTACCTCCATGTTTCGGTGGCAAAGGAGTTTCTTAAATACCTCTGGTTCCAAGTTGGACAAGAACATCTACAGTTCATCTACCTCCCTTTCAGACTGACAACCTCACCTGAGTCTTCTTAAAAATTCCTCTGGCCATAGCGGCCCTCATCAGAACGAAAGGGGTACATCTTTATCACTACTTCAAAAGACCTCCTGTTGCTGTCCCAAGACAAAGGGCAGCTGCTGGTTCACAGGGAGCAGGTAATCTTTACCATGTCCAGTTTCGGGTGGCTCCGAAGTCTGAGAAAAAGCCACCTAGAACCAATCCAGCGCCTGATGTACTTTGGGGCCCAGTTTGTTACAGTTGAAAGCAGCATCTCTCTCCCAGTGGGGAAGATCCCGGTTATCCAGAAGAGAATTTCGTGATCTCTAATCTCTTCATGGGCGAGGGCCTCACAGTGCCGAAAAATTATTGGCTCGATGGCCTCCAAGACCCCTATGGTCAAGTGGTCTCTGCAGAGGTTACATCTTTTCCAGTCAGGTTTTCTGCAACAATGTCATCGACTATGAGGAGCAGCCTCTTCTGGTGGCTTCAGCGCAAAACCTGCTCAATTGCCACTCCATTGCCCCCATCTCATTGATCACGGTCACGACCGATGCCAGCGGTTATGGTTGAGATAGGTTCAACCCAGGCTAGAACGTCCTGGAACTTAGGGCAGCCTACTATGTCCTTCAGTCCTTCTCCCGTCTCCAGAAGGGAGGGTCAGTATTATTAAGAATGGTCGACACCACAGAGATCTCCTATGTGAAGAGTCATGGGGGCACTTGGAGCGCCACACTTTTCCGGGAGGTCAAGCCCATCATGTCTCGGGCCCAGAAGAACCTGACGGGCATTTCAACGACTTACATCTGGAGTCCAGAATGTCCAAGCAGACTTCCTGACGCGTGTTCAGTTAGACATCAACAAGTGGTCTCTTCATGTGCAGACATTCAAGTGGAATCCGTCCCTGGGAGTCAGTCCCGAAGTGGATCTATTCTCTTCCCCAGCAATTTCAAGCTGAAGAGGTATTACACTTGGGACCATGCAGCTAGGCCTTCGGAATGGATGCCCTGATGGATCGATAGAGTTTCAAGAGGGCATACGCCTTTCTACCACTCGCAATCATGCCCATGCTCTTACAAAGACGTCAAAGTGGTAGTAGCTCCTTATTGGCCGTACAAGCCTTGATTTCCCCTCCTGAGCCAGCTCAGCTTTCAGGATCGGGAACACTTCAAGGGTGATTTCCACTCTCATGAGCTCTACGGAGATGAGCATGAATTAAATCTATAGGGAAATATGGGCCATGTCTGTTGAGTTCTCATCCTCTATAGCCAGATCCTGTAGAAATCCAAAAGTTCTGGATATCTTCAGCTTCATTTTTTCTGGCCTAGATCTATCTCTATCAGCTCTCTTGAGTCCAAGTCTCAACCTGTCGGCCTTCTTCGGAACTTCGCGGGTTGTTCACCCCTTTTTCCAGCAGTTCTGGGGCATTAAAACTCAGTCCTCAAAGGAGACCAAGATTTCCAATGTAGAATCTTCCCATTGTTCTCAACCCAGTGTCTGAACTTGGGGTCCTTCCTGATTTCTACCGGAGACCTTTCAGCTAAAATCACTTCCTAGTAACCATTGCCACGGCTATGAAGGTCTCAGAGATCAGGTCTCTAGGCTATGAAGAACCTTTTCTGTCCTTCTTTCCGGACCAGGTGGTCCTTATTTCTTTGTTCGGCTCAAATCCAAAATCGTGTGTGGGCCCCATCAGACTTTTTCCGTTGTTGTTTGGAAATAGAACATGTTTTATTTTTTTCCGATGGAAAAAAAAACCAATAGGAAATTCCTATTGTCTGTGTGCAACTCTGACGGAGAAAACCCCATGCATGCTCAGAATCGAGTCGACGCATGCTCAGAAGCATTGAACTTCATTTTTCTCGGCTTGTCATAGTGTTTTACGTCACTGCGTTTTGGATGTGAATTCCATCAGATTTTAGGCAATTGGAAATTGCGATCGTGAGCATTTATCCTAGTTCAATCCTACTGAGAAGTGCTTTTGGGTGTGGATATTGGGTGAAGTCCTTATGAAGTCCTTATGCTATCTGTGGATGTCAGATTTAAAGATACAGGTGTGTATGCTGTTGTAATGGCAGCCATCATCTCTGGTGAGTGTTCACTTCACAAGGAGGTGGTGGCTGACCTCTGAACACATTTGGAAACATTATTTTAATATAGGAGGTGTTGGGTCTTCTTTGCAATTCTTCTTCACAAGACTTGATTTTTGGAATGAGACTTTCTTTTCACATATGATTGATTTTACTATTAACCGACACTTACACAGTTCTTTTAGTTTATGTTTTATGTATTTATTGTTAAATTTTGGTACTGGTAGAATGTGTAAACTATGTTTTAAAATATTAATAATAATAATTACAGCTGAAACAATACTGAAATAACTGGTAGAATTTAGAATACGTGTTTCAGTGATGTCTTATTTTGTGAAACACAAAGATCTAATTCTTTGGTGGTTACAATCCTACAGGACACATGACCCAATATTTGCATTCTTTCTGTATTTAGCACTATTTGTTCTTTGTAAGGTTAGGTTCATCAGGTTGTAAGGTTCATCCTGTCTTGCAAAATAACTTTTATTTATCTTGCAGGTGACTGGAGGTGATGTCCACTGATAACTTCCTTAGGTAATGCAGTTATCAAGGCCTTTCTATACATCACTAGAAAATAATTCTCCCTGTATCTACAGTACAGAGTCCTTTTATTTCCTTCTCCTTTCCTTTCAAATCTCTTTATTTTATTTCATTTAATTTTTTCCTTTCTTTTATATTCTTGCCTTTTTCTTGAGCACCTTTTCATCCTTGTGCTGTTCTTTTGCGTTATCTATTATAGTCTCTTCCAATTCGTTTTTTTCTTTTCTTTCTTTTTTTCTTTCTTTCTTTCCATTTAATTTTCTCTTCTTTCCCTTTTAATTCACTATTGCTTTATTTTTCTTTACCTTTTGTTTCCTTTTTTCTTTTCCCTTTTTTTTTCCTTTTCCTCTCCTTTCCCCTTTCTCTTTCTGTCCATTGCTTTCCTTTTTACCCTTACTTTTTTCCTATTCCTTCTTCCCCTTTACTTTCCTTTACACTTTTTTTATCTTCTTTCCTATTTTTTTTTTCTTTCCCTTCATTTCTTTTTTATTCCATTTCTTTCCTTCCCTTTCCTATCATTTCCTTTCCTAATTTTTCTCCTTTCTCCTCCCCTTTCCTTCCTCTTCTTTCTTTTCCATTCTAATGCCGCGTACACACGACCGTTTTTCATTTCATGGAAAAAAGTTCTTTTTGACGTGATTCTTGTCAAGCCTGCCTTGCATACACACGCTCGTGAAAAAAAAATAATGATCGAGCAAAGCGTGGTGACGTACAACACGTACAACGGCACTATAAAGGGAAAGTTCTATTCCAATGGGGCCACCCTTTGGGCTGATTATGCAAATTTACCTTCTCATAACTTGCTTCTGAGCATGCGTGTTTTTTCCCCGTCGTTAAAGCCTACACACGACCATTTTTCACGACTAGAAAAATGATGACGTGAAAAACGACTTCTGTTCTTTCGTTTTCTTTCTTTTCCCCTTCTTTCCATTTCCTTTCTTTCTTTCATTTTCCTTTCCCCTAAAGGCCCATAAACACGATCGGATATTCCGACAACAATTGTCCGACGGACATGTTTTGTCGCACAATCCGATCGTCTGTATGCTCCATCGAACAATTGTCGCAATTTCCGGCAACAAATGTTGGCTGTGCATTCTCTCAAATCGTCCAACAAAACATGTGTTCCGTCGGATCATCCGATCGTGTGTACATAAATCCATCGGACTAAAATCCAAAGTACAAACACACATGCTCAGAGCCAATAATAAACATCAGACAAAAATAGCAGAAGTTGCCCAAAGGGTGGCGGTAAAGAGTGCAAAAATCACATGGTTTGGTGTATGTTGGCTGAAAATCTTCTGCCGTGTGTATGCAGAACAAAGTTCACAGCCAACGCCCCTTCGCATGAAAATCCACAGAAAAGTCAGATGGAAGTCCGGTCGTGTACGTGGCTTTACTCTTCTTTTTCTTTCCATTTCCCTTTTTTACCGTTACCTTGTTTTTGTTATCCAATACCTTTTCCTTCCTCTTGCTATTTTCTTATTTTATTTCATTTCCCTTTTCCCCTTCCTTGGTATCATGCTTTATTTTTCATTGCTTGGATCACATATCCATCCTAATGTATATAGATAAGGAAAAGGGGAGTACAAAAATAAGCTTCATGAGCTGTTTTATTTTAGGCCAACTAGTATTGTTTAGCTGGGGAAAAAGATCAGATTGGCCCATTACTAATATCTCTGATAATAACTAGCTGTGTTTGCTGTTACATACACATGAAGACTTTCACCAATACAGATCTCTGGGTTCCTTTACACTTTAAGCCATTGGCACAGATAGTTAAACAGAGCAGGCACTGACTTACTGTAATAGCTGTATTCTGAACGATGTCCAGATATATACATGTTGGGCCAGATTCTCGTACATTTGCCTTTTTTGGAGTAGCGTAGCGTATACCCTTTACGCTACGCCTCCGCACTTTTTGTAGCGTAAAGGGGACGACGTAAGGCCGCGTAATTCAAATAGGGAAGGAGGGGGGCGTGCTGTATTTAAATTAAGCGCGCCCCCGCACCTAACGAACTGCGCATGCGCCGGCCCCAAACGTAGCCCATTGCGCATGCTCCATAGTACGCAGCAAATACATTGATTTTGACGGCAACGTAATTAACGTACAGGCCTATTCGCGACGAGTTACGTAAACGACAGAAAAACACTGTCCCGACGTCCATACTTAACATGGCTTACGCCAGACCTACGCAAGGTTACCCCTCATATAGCAGGGGTAACCTTACGCGTGCGCAAACTACGTAAACTACGTCGACGTCTCACAACTTCATTCGGGAATCGGCGTATCATGCGCATTTGCATATTCAACGCTGAAATCGACGGGAACGCCACCTAGCGGCCAGCGTAGAATTGCATCTAAGATCCGACGGTGTAAGTGACTTACGCCAGTCGGATTTACGCCAAATCTATGCGTAACTGATTCTAAGAATCAGTCGCAAAGATACACAGGGCTAGAAACAGAGATACGACAGTGTATCTGGAGATACACCGTCGTATCTCTTTTGAGAATCTTTCCCGTTGTTTTCAAGTGCCAGTGTAAACATTTCCATAAGCCATAGAGCAGAGGCTTAATATGGTTCTAAAGACTACACTTTTTTTTTCCTTAATGCATTTCTACATTAAAGTGTTACTAAACCCAGGGCCTGCATTCACTATATCTGGGCTCCCACAGTACACATAACATATAAACTGCTAAATACCTTTTCTCATCAGCAGTATATAACAGTCTTATGACTTCTATCTGTGTCTGGTTAAAGCTTGTAGGAGGAGTTTTCATTCTACTCTGACTGCCCTATGAGGCTGTAGGATCCCTGACCCTCTGTCTGGACAGTGCTGATTGGCCCTGTGCTGATCACATGCACCTTCCCAAGAAAGAAAAAAAATCCTAGCAATACACACCAAACTGAGCATGTGCAGAGTGTCTCCAAAGGCTCTGTCTTGTCAGGAGGTGGATTGGGGACAGTGGAAGAAGGGGAGGTTCAAGCTCCTTAGGTTCCATAGTGAGTATAACAAGCATTCTTTACTGCATATACAGACTGACTTTACGGGTTAAGTAACAGTTTAACCACTTAAAGAGCAGCTGCGGCAGGTTGGCTCTCCTTTGCGAATCGCCGTTGATCGTTTTAAGACCACTAGGGGGCACACGCATTCATGGCACGACACTGGAGCCGATGCGGGGCCAGCAGTCTGAGTCTCAGTGTCCGCTGGCCACCCACGATCGCCCCTGAGAGAGATGGAACAGGGATCTGTCAATGTAAACAGACAGATCCCGGTTCTGTCAGGGGAGGATAGACATATCTGCTGTTCCTAGTGATTAGGTACAGCGATCTCTTTCCTCCTCCAGTCACTACACTCCCTCCACAGTTAGAAACACCTCCCTAGGGAACACCTAACCCCTTGATCATCCCCTAGTTTTTTTTCCACTAAACATATGTAGAAGAATACATATTGGTTTAAACTGATTAAGAAATTCTTTTTTTTACATTTTTGGAGGGACATTTATTATAGCAAAATAATAAAAAAATATGTCCGCTTGCCCCCTTCTCAGGCCTCATACACACGACTGAGGAACTCGTCATAAATGAAATGTTGTTTTCCTCGACGAGTTCCTTGTTAGGCTTGCCGAAAATCTTGACAAGCTTTCTTTGCATACACACTGTCAAGACAAACCTTGTCGTTCTCAAACGCGGTGACGTAAAACACGTACAATGGCACTATAAAGAGGAAGTTTGATTCCACTGGCCCCACCCTTCTGAGCATGTGCGGGTTTCTAAACATACACACAAACGTATTTCCCGTCGAAAACCAGCCCGGCGAGGAACACGACGACGAAATTGAGACTCCCGACGAGGAAAAAGAGAACTTTTTTTCTCATCGAGTTCCACGACAGTTTTCTCGATGAAAAACATACACATGACCGTTGTCCTTGGCAAAAAAGCTCTCCCACCAAGTTTCTTGATGGATTCTGTCAAGGAAAACGGATTTGTGTACGAGGCCTTACTGTATCCTTACTGTGGACGG
This sequence comes from Rana kukunoris, assembly GCA_029574335.1. Taxonomy (NCBI): domain Eukaryota; kingdom Metazoa; phylum Chordata; class Amphibia; order Anura; family Ranidae; genus Rana; species Rana kukunoris. The sequence continues at coordinate 512,328,821 of CM056052.1, forward strand.
GTGCGGGGTGTAGCAAGATGGCGGCGTCAAAACGTCACTTCCATTACACATTCTGATGGGTCGCCTAATCTGACAGAAAATCTGTCCAGGTGCACCCAAATGATGTGGGAGACCCTATTTTTTAGGTGCCTTGTTAAGATGGCCACCTGAGGTTTCAACATCTAATCAAATAGCTGTCTTCTCTGAGTCCGTAAGGGGACAATTCCTTTAAAACTCCTCTCCACCTGAAACAATGGCAAAGTGCAATCTACAGGTTGGAAAAACGCATTTACCTGCTTACACCTCCTTAGCAGTGGTGGTTGATGCTCAAATTTTTTTGGGGGGCGCAAACAAACTGAAAAAAAACCCCATTAATTGCAGCCACTGTGTCCATCAAACGCAGCTACTGTGCCCATCAATTGCCGGCACTGTGCCATCAAAGACAGCCACTGTGCCCATCAAACGCAGCCACTGTGCCCATCAAACGCAGCCACTGTGCCCATCAAACGCAGCCACTGTGCCCATCAAACGCAGCCACTGTGCCCATCAAACGCAGCCACTGTGCCCATCAAACGTAGCCACTGTGCCCATCAAATGCAGCCACTGTGCCCATCAAAAAGCAGCTACTGTGCCATCAATTGGCACCATTGTGCCCATCAAGTGCAGCCACTGTGCCCATCAAATGCAGCCACTGTGCCATAAAACGCAGCTACTGTACCCATCAATTGCTGCTAGTGTGCCCATCAATTGCTGCCACTGTGCCCATCAATTGCCGCTACTGTGCCCATCAATGGCTGACTCAGTGCTTGTCAATTGGCGCTACTGTGCCCATCAATTGCTGCTACTGTGCCCATCAATTGCTGCTACTGTGCCCATCAATTGTTGCCAGTGTGCTTATCAATTGCTGCTACTGTGTCCACCAAATGCCGCCAGTGTGCTCATCAATTGCCGCTACTGGGCCCATAAATTGCTGCCAGTGTGCCTATCAATTTCTGCCAGTGTGCCCATCAATTGCCGCTACTGTGCCCCATCAAATGCTGCACTGTGCATCCCCTGCCCGCCGGGCACTTACCTGTCTCGTGGGGCAGCGGGTCATGGCGGTGGTGTCCTGCATGCTCCTCGATGTCTTCTCCCGTCCTATGCTTTGATTGGATGCCTGATAGGCATCCAATCACAGTGCCTGTCGTTTCAGCCAATCAGGTGACAGGTAAAAGACCCAAGCACCTAATTAACTGAGAGGCGGTTCAATGTTAGGAAAGCGAATATTAATTTGCTTCCTAACACAACGCTGAGTGAACTGTGAGTGCCCAATCACTTTTTTGGATGCCTATGGCTCTAATCGGGTGCTTCCAAAAAATACCCCGCCACTGTAATTCAGGTGCCCGGCGTCCGAAAAGGGGTTAGGCACCTGAATAAGGGGTGACATCGGTGACCATAGATAGATTCATGCAATGCATGAATTTATCTATGGTGATAAAGAAGTGGCAGGAGAGAGGGGGCGGCGCCCATGCGCCCCTTATGGACCCAAAGGAGGGATAAGCTGGTAGAGCAGGGGACTGCAGGAAGAAAAGGTAAGCAACCTTTCTATGCAATATCATAGCACAGAGGAGCAGGAAAGTATAATCTCTTTGTCATTTAAAAGGAAAAAAAAGCCTTTAGTATCACTTTAAAGCTGAACTTCAGTTATATAATAAGGATACAAATGAATGCAGCTCTGTGTTCATTAATACATCATTAAAGCAACGCTATTGAAAAATGTAAAAATGAGCAAAGAAGATTTCCCTTTAACCACTTAAGACCCTGACCAATACGCTGGCAAATGACCCAAGGGGTTTTTGCGATTCGGCACTGCGTCGCTTTAACAGACAATTGCGCGGTCGTGCGACGTGGCTCCCAAACAAAATTTGCGTCCTTTTTTTCCCACAAATAGAGCTTTCTTTTGGTGGTATTTGATCGCCTCTGCGATTTTTATTTTTTGCGCTATATACAAAAATAGAGCGACATTTTTGAAAAAAAATCAATATTTTTTACTTTTTGTTATAATAAAAAACCAATAAACTAAATTTTAGTCAAACATTTAGGCCAAAATTTATTTAGCCACATGTCTTTAGTAAAAAAAAAAATCGCATTAAAAAAAAAATTAGCTACCTAGCGGGAACAGCGACACTAATACAGCGATCAGAAAAATGATCGCTTAGTAATGCTGGCAATAGGGAGTGAAAGGGTTAACTAGGGCAGTGATCAAGGGGTTAAAACTTTATTGGGGGGGCTACCCTGACACTAACACTGACTGACTGTCACACTGTCTGTCACACTGACACTAAATACAGTAATCATACATGTATGATTACTGCATTCAGTGACACTGTGACAGGGGGAGGGGGGGGGGGGGGCGATCGCGGGGGTTAAATGTGTTTGTGTCTGTGTGTAAGTGTGCTGTTGGTGCAGACTTACTTGTTGTGTTGTGATCTCTCCTCAGCGGCGCTTGAAACAAACGCCGAGGGAGAGATCACGTCGCTTCCTCCTTCCTGTGTTTACACAGGAGGAGGAAGTGACAGGGCGGGCGGGCTCGCGCATTGGCTGGGAGCGATCCGGAGGGGGCGGGTGAAAACGGATAGCCGCCCCCACTTGTCGGATCGCTCCTGCAGCTGCGCGGACCGCCGCATGTACGGGGGGGGGGGGTCCGATCGGATATATACGTTGATGTGCCTGTCGGTGCCATTCTGCCGACGTAAATGTACATGCGGCGGTCCTTAAGTGGTTAATGAAGAGATGTATTACTTACATATTCCTTTGCCATTAATCTTCATTCCCTTCAAGATCTATGGTGCCCAAAGAATAATCTTAATTTAACACACTTTCTGAAAAGTCCGATTTCTGGTCCACCATGGAGTGCTGCTGTTTCTTGCAGGATTGTAGGGACTGTCCGAAGAAATCACAGCACTTGGCGGGGTAAGGAATTGAAGATCGATGGCACAGAATAGATACAGGTATGACATCTCTACTTCACAAGCATAGGTGTGTGCAGCCTATTACATTAGGGAGTGTACCCCAAAGCTCAAATACACATTCCTTTCTCCAGAGGCGGCTCTAGGCTTTGTGAGGCCTTAAGCAAAACTTAGACACAAGGGCCCCACTCAGGCCCAAATTCAAGCAAATAAAAATGGCTGCAGAAAGTTGCATGAATCTAGCACACAGTGATTGAGTAGAGGAAAATTAGGCGGCCGCAAGGCCCCTGTGAGTGTGAGGCCTTAGGCGACTGCCTAATTTGCCTTATTAAAGAGCCGCCTCTGTATTTCTCTGCAGTCTCTGCTGCACTGGACAGTGAATGAATGGGAAGTGCTCTGTGCTGAATGGCTTCTTGTTCATTCACAAATTGAAGCATAGTAAACACAGCTAACTATGCTTTCGTTATGAATGAATGCAGCAAGTGAGTGTGTTCACTGTGTTCATTTAGAAAAGGAAGGGGCTGGTCAATGACATAATGACTAGCCCTTTCTCCTGCTCTCCATGCTGAATCATCCCCTGCAGCAGCCAGGGGGAGAGTAGAGGGGGGAAGCCAGCAGCACTGCAAGTGTGGGGGGGGGGGGAAACATGGGGGATCACGGATATTAGGGAGAATCGGCACCGCGCATTGTGATTACAGTGTGCCCAGGCACACCTGGCACACTCCCTGCACACGTCTATGTTCACAAGCAAATCTAACTTGCTCAATTTACTTGCTCAGGCTTTGTTACTGGGTTGCTTGGTGGTTAGATTAATGCCCTGTACACACAATCGGTTTGTCTGATGAAAACGGACCGATGGATTTTTTCATCAGATATCCGATGAAGCTGACTTTCATCAGTCTTGCCTACACACCATCGTTTAAAAATCCGATCGTGTCCAACGCGGTGACGTAAAACACAACGACGTGCTTAGAAAAATTAAGTTTAATGCTTCCGAGCATGCGTCGACTTGATTCTGAGCATGTGTGGATTTTTGACTGATGGATTTCCCCACAGACGATCGTTTTTTTTCTCGGTTTTTTAACCATAGGAAAATTTTAAAACAGGTTCTATTTTTTTTCAAAAACTGATGGGGCCCACACACGATCGGTTCGTCCGATGAAAACCGTCCATCGGTCCGTTTTCATCAGACGAACCGATCGTGTGTACAGGGCATAAGTGTTTGGGTTGAGGAAGTCAACTCTAAATGGAAAGGTTGAAGACGAATGTTTTTAGTGCTGGGGGGGGGGGGGGGGGGTGTTCCTGTCTTGAGGCCATGTTAGTGGCAGTATTTACAGTAGTTCAAAGCACCAGGTGATTTGTGGAAAAAATAAAAGCACCCTACTTCCTGCTCCAAGAACAAATGTAATGCTTAAGGCCAGTTACACACGAGGCGGACTCCGTCGCTACGGAGTCCGCCTGCTCCCGCCAGCTCAGCGTGAGATCAGTCCACAGATCTCCTCTGAGCTGGCGGATGACAAACTCCTCTCTGCTCACTGAGCGGGGAGGGGCTTTGCAGGACCGCTGATTCCTACAGAGCGATCTGCTGAAAACGGACATGTCCGTTTTCGTCAGATCTCACCCGATCCGCCATGGACGGATATGGACGTATCCCTATACGTCTGATTTTGGCGGATCGGATCGGGTAGGATGTCAGCAGACATGTCACCGCTGACATCCGACGCACCATAGGACTGCATGGAGTGGCTGTTCAGGTCCGCCGTCAAAACTGACAGGCGGACCTGAACGGTCTGTCTGTGTGAAAGGGGCCTAAAGGGTTTGTAAAGGTAAAAAATGTTTTCCCTAAATAGCTTCCTTTACCTTAGTGCAGTCCTCCTTCACTTACCTCATCCTTCCATTTTGCTTTTAAATGTCCTTATTTCTTCTGAGAAATGCTCACTTCCTGTTCTTCTGTCTGCAACTACACCGTAATGCAAGGCTTTCTCCCTGGTGTGGAGTGTCGTGCTCGTCCCCCCTTGAGGGGGCGAGCAGGAGAGTCAGGACGCCAACTAACACACAGCTCCTTTCTCTATCTGAAACGTAGACAGCGTCCTTATTGCATTGTGTGATATGGATAGGCATGCCTGAGCTCTGTATGTATGAATTAAAGCTGCACAATTATGAATAAAATGAGAATCACAATTTTTATGATTAGAATAAAGTTCACGATTCTCGGCGTAACTTCATATTTCACATTATACAAAAAAATTGTGCTAACTTTACTGTTTAGTTTTTTTGATTAATTGAAGTGTATTTTTTTTCAAAAAAATTGCTTTTGAAAGCAAATACATTGTGACATAAACGATTAAAATGACCGCTATTTTATTCTCTAGGGTCTCTGCTAAAAAATATGGGGTAGATTCACATACATTGGCGCATATTTATGCCGCCATAGCGTATCATCTTTACGCTACGCTGGTGCCGCGCAGAGAGGGAAGCATGGAATTCACAAAGGCTTAAAACGAACTGTGCATGCGTCGTACCTTGGACGCATCCCAGTGCGCATGCTCACAGTCACGTCGAAACAACTGGCTAAGATACGTCGAATCACTGCCTACAACGTAAACGTAACCTACGCCCAGCCCTATTCACGTACTACGTAAACGACGTAAAATACGACGGCTGTGTTCCCTGGTCCATACCTTTGCATGAGTTGCGCCTCCAATATGGGGAATAACTTTACGCCGGACGTAGGACTTACGCAAACCGCTTAAATCATGCGCCGGGCGCAAGTACGTTCGTGAATCGGCGTATCGCCCTCATTTGCATATTTGAATAGAAAATCAATGGGAGCGACACATGCGTCCAGCGTAAATATGCGCCCACTATACGCCGGTGTAGGAAAGTTACGTTGGCCGGCTAAAGCTTATTCTTCGATGTATCTAGCTTTAGGGATCGGCGCATAGATACGACGGCGCACATTTGTACTTACGTCGGCGTAAGTGCTTTGTGAATCTACCCCTATATGTATAATGTTTGTGGGTTCTAAGTAATTTTCTAGAAAAAAATACAGATTTAAACTTGTAAGCAACATGTGTCAGAAAAAAGCTTAGGGCCAGATTCTCAGCGGCGCTACGACGGAGTATCTCAGATACCCCGTCGTATCGCCGTTTTTTTTGCCTCGTATCTATGCGAGTGATGCTTAGCATCAGTTTGGCATAGATACGCTTCAACATCCGACAAGTGTAATACCATTACACTTGCGGATCGTAGTTGTAATGACAACTCCGACCACTAGGTGGCCTTTACGTTGTTTTCTCATTTGCCTATGCAAATGAGGCTACTACGCCGATTCCCGATCGCTTTTACGCCGCCCCGTCGTCGCGTACGTCGTTTACGAACTCGTAAGGTTACCCCTGCTTCTATGAGGAGTAACCTTACGAAGTACCGTCGGATGCCGTCGGGTGCCGTCGGATGCCATGTTAAGTATGGCGTCGGGTCAGCTTCGGCATTTTCCGTCGCTTACGTCGTTTTACTAACTCGTTCGCGAATAGGGCATTGCGTAGTGACGATCACGTCGTTTTGACGTCGGTTTCAATGGCCCTTTCCGATGTGAGCTGCAGCATGCGCACTGGGCTTTTTCCCCGGCCGGCGCATGCGCAGTTTGTTCGACGCGGGGGCGCGCTTAATTTAAATACAAGCCGCCCCATTTGAATTACGCGGGCTTACACTGGGCCATTTTCGCTACACCAACGCAAACTACGGAGCAAATGCTTAGGGAATACGGCACTTGCTCTAGTACGATGCGGCGGCATAGTGTAAATGGCTTACGCTACGCCAGCGAATTTCTTAGAGAATCTGGCCCTTAGGGCCAGATTCTCAGAGGCGCTACGCCCGCGTAAATGGATATGCGCGGCGTAATTGTAAATGTGCGCCTGCGTATCGATGCACCGCAAACACAGAACCACATACGCCAGCTAGCGCGGCGTAGGCGCATAGTTACGCATCGCGCATATTCAGCTCCCATTGAATTAGCATGCAAATATGCAAATGAGGGAGATGCGCGGATTCCCGAAACTGCGCGCGTTCGGCGTAGGCTACGCGTGGTGCGCGTAACACGAAAGCCTTGAGTTAACCTACCCCTCATAAAAGCACGGGTAACTTTGCCCAAGATCGTGGAGAGCAACTACAGCAGCACCATAACGGACGAGCTGAGCAATCACAACACAATCGTATGCCAACATGTCAGGGGCAGCCATGGTCTTATCACTACTAATGTATGCAGAGGAAGAGGAGCATAGAAGGAGGAGGAGAAGGAGGCGGGCAGGTGAGAGGATCTACTGGGCGCGCATGAGCCTCTTTGGCATGGGTGAGGAGGAGGTGTATCCCTGCAGGATGACATCACCAGCCAGACACACCGCTCACATGCACTGCAGCCACTGGTGAAGGTACTGGCAACACTCCATTTCCTGGCCAGTGGATCATTCCAGCGTACAAGTGGAGTTGTGGCTGGGATGTCACAAACCAGCATGAGCAGATGTCTGCACCAGGTTCTCCCCGCAATCCTCAGACGCATGTCCCACCACATCATCAGACCCACCACTGAGCACCTGCGGCAGAAGGCAATGACAGATTTCTACAGACTTGCCAGATTCCCACGCACCATCGGGGCCATTGATTGCACACATGTGGCACTACAGCCCCCCCGTGCCACAGAGCACATTTACCGCAATTGGAAGCATTGGCATTCCATCAACGTACAGGTGATAGCTGATGCCAAATACCTCATATGGCACGTCCGTGCCAAAGACCCCGGGTCCAGCCATGACAGCTACATATACCGTCAAAGCACCATCCCAGCAGATTTTGAGCAGAATATGTATGGAGACAGCTGGCTGGTTGGTGAGTGACATGGGTGGCAGGCATGACTGTCCCCCCCATGATGCACACATCACAAGGGGCACATGCATGACTAACATCCTCCTGTCTTTTCACTTCCAGGTGATGCGGCATATGTACTTGGACCCCATATCATGACACCTTTCCGGAACCCCCAAACCAGAGGAGAGAGAAGATACAATGAAGCACACATCAAAACCCGTGCAGTGGTTGAGCGCACATTTGGCCTCCTGAAGTCCCGTTTCCGATGCCTGGATAAGTCTGGGGGGGCCCTGTTGTATTCCCCAAACTTTGTGGGTCAGATAATTGGTGCATGTTGCATTCTGCACAACTTTGCCATGAGAAAGGGCCTGCAGATTGCCCTACGTGATGACCTGACCCCCCAACCAGACAGCCCCCCCTGCCAGAGGAGACCCCGTCTGCTGATGGAAGAGCAGTCAGGAGTTGCCTCGTGTGACCGTTAAACACACACATGCAGCATGGCACACAGACAATGCACGCGTGTACACCACTGTGGTCCCTAGATCACACACACACCACATCCACATCACATTGGATTAGCCCAAGTCCTACATGCTGTCAAGGCCCCAATGATGTTGCTGTCCATTCATACACCATTCACACAGCCGTGGGGATAACTTCTCCCCAACGGCCGAGGGTGACACCCCTTACTGGCAGGAGTGCCACCCCCACATTCACACACCATTCACACTGCACCGTGTGCAGTATAAAAAAAAAAATTCAAAAGCTCTTCACCAGAGCATTAAAAAAAATTCAAAAGCTCTTCACCGGAGCAAAATATCCAAATAAAATAATTACTGGGCCTGGCGTGGGCTCCGCCTGGTGCCACAGCTCCTGCCCCTCACTTGCCTGGGGGCAGCCACAGGTGGGGGGGGGGTGGGGTATCATGTTGAGGAGTAGCATCCCCATGTCCCTCCCTGGCTGCCTGAATGCCCTCCAAGGTGACCGCTATGCGGGTCAGCACAGCCGCCTGGTCCTGGACAGCAACCCGCAGACCTTTGACCTCCCCCACAAGGTCAGAGGTGGTCGCCTGCAGCTCCCCCAGGCTGGTGACTGTCGCTGCACTGTTGCCAGCAACATCGAGGATGGCATCCGTAATGGCATCCGAGGAGGCCAGGCTGTCGGCCAGGCGCCTCATCTCCCCAACGACCTCTGAAAGGTGACGATTTTGCTGGTCCTGCTGCCGGGCCAGCTCTTCAGGCAGGACCTTGGGAACACCCCTCGTCTTGCAAGTCGCCTTCCGGGGAGTGGCAGGGGACCTGGCATAAGGGGAGGATGTTGAGGGGCCTGAGATGAGGGGGGGGGGGGAAACAGAGGGACTGGAGAGGTTGGGGTTGGACACTGAGGGGCTGGAAAAAGATGGGGGGATGGCTTGGGCTGGTCCGGGCAACCCATGGTCCTCCTCCAAAACCAGGTAGAGCTCCTGGTCCTGGTCGACGAGCTCCTCCTCAACCGCCTCCTCCGTAGAGGTGTGCCCACTTCCCTCCAACAAGGCCTCTTCCAGGGGGGCAGCCAAAGGGACTGGATGTTCGGGGGATGTATCCGGACGGGCCCTGGCAGCCACAGATGGCCCCGCTCCCTCCTGCACATCTGTGGATGACACAAAAGATGCACATGTTGGTGGACCCACACACTTGGCACATGTTCCCTTCCACCCTCACACATGCAACACAACAGATAGTATATGAAACACACTTACCTGTCTTCAGGGCTGGCACAACAGACTCATAGCCCCCAACGCCCTCAATCTGCTCCCTCTGCAGGCAGCGGGCGACCACCTTCTCCTCCTCAGTCAGGCGGATGGTACAGGGTGGGCTCCCTCCAGTGCCCCTGGCATGCCGACTCATTCCAGCCAGCTTGCCCTTCACGAGACGCCGCAGGTCATTCATCTTTTTTTGAATATCCTGCGGTGTCCGGATCTCATGTGAGAGGGCATTAACCTGGCAAGCTACCTTCATGAGGATTTCATCCCTCCGGGACTTGCTGGTCCGGGCACTGTCAGCACCATGGAGCCTGGAATCGTACTTCTCCATGGCCGCGATGACAATGGCCCTCTCCTCTGGGGAGAAATTTTTCTTTCTCCTCTCCTTCCCAATGAAAGCCATTGTACAGCACAAAGTTTTCCCGTGACAATACAAAAAAATGGGAGACTTTTGCGCTGCAAGGGCGCATGTGTGGGCGCATTATATACCCAGCGCCGGCGAATCGTAGGGAGGCTTTGCGCATGCGCAGAAGGCATCCACGGCGCGGGTCAACCACGTCATGGCGCGGGTCATCCACGTCACGGCGCATGCTCCGTTTGTCCCGGCCTTCATTTGCATGGGGTCACGCTTCATTAGAATGCAACACGCCCCCTCCCCGCCTACTTAGGTGTTGCGCCGGATTACGCCGATGAATTTCCGCTACGCAGGCACATCTTGGAGCGCATTTGCTTAGGGAATACGGTACTTGCCACTCCGCGTTACGTCGACGTAGTGCATCTGAGATGCGCTACGCCTGCATAATTATGCGCGCATCTACGAGAATCTGGCCCTCACTCTTTAAGTGGTTAACCACTTGACCACTGGGCACTTAAACCCCCTTCCTAACCAGACCAATTTTCAGCTTTCGGTGCTCTCACAATTTGAATGACAATTACTCAGTCATACAACATTGTACCCATTTGAATTTTTTGTCCTTTTTTTCACACAAATAGAGCTTTCATTTGGTGGTATTTGATCACCTCTGAGTTTTTTATTTTTTGCGCTATAAAAGAAAAACGACTGAAAATTCTGTAAAAAAAACCAAAAAAAATCTTGTTTCTGTCATATTAGCAGGTTATTTCTCACACACAGCATATGCATACCACAAATTACACCCCAAAACACATTCTGCTAGAGTATGGCGATACCCCATGTGTGAGACTTTTACACAGCGTGGCCACATACAGAGGCCCAACATGCAGGGAGCACCATCAGGTGTTCTGGAACACCCAGACCAATTCTGACATTCCTCTCCTACATGGAAAAATCATCATTTATTTGCTAGAAAATTACATAGAACCCCAAAACATTATATATGCTTTTTTAGCAAAGACCCTAGAGAATACAATGGTGGTGGTTACAACTTTTTATCTCGCATGGTATTTTCGTGGAAATTTTTTGAACGCGTGTTTTTAAAAAAAAAACAGTTTTGTGCTAAAAAAAAACAAAACAGTAAAGTTAGCCCAATTTTTTTTCATAATGTGAAAGATGAAGTTACGCCGAGTAAATAGATACCCAACATGTCACCCTTCAAAATTGCGCACACTCATGGAATGGCGCCAAACTTTGTTACTTAAAAATCCCCATAGGCGACGCTTTAATTACTTTTATTGGTTACATGTTTTTAGTTACGGAGGAGGTCTAGGGCCAAAATGATTGCTCTCGCTCTAACGTTCGCAGAGATACCTCACATGTGTAGCTTGAACACCGTTTTCATATGTGGGCGGGACTTACGTATGCGTACGCTTCTGCATGCGAGCTCACGGGGACAGGGGTGCTTTAAAAAAATGGGTATTGCAGAGTATTTGGGTATTGCAGAGTATTGGGGTATTGCAGAGTATCGCGCAGGGTATTGGGGTATTGCAGAGTATCGTGCAGGGTATTGGGGTATTGCAGAGTATCGCGCAGGGTATTGGGGTATTGCAGGGTATTGGGGTACTGCAGGGTATTGGGATACTGCAGGGTACTGCAGGGTACTGGGGTATTGCAGAGTACTGGGGTACTGCAGAGCTGGGATGGATGGAGGGATGGCTGGATCTGTGACTGCATTTGTCACAGATCCAGCCACAGCGCAGCTGCTGACACCCCGCTCACCGAACGGTACAGAGAGGAGACTCAGGAGAGGGAGAAACCGGCGTCATCAATGATTTGTTTTCAAGTGATCGCGCCGTCAAATGACGGCGCGATCACGTGGTAAACGGCCGCTATCAGCGGCAATTTACCGTGATCTGTGACGCGCAATCGCGGAAGTGAAGGACGACGTCCCAGGGACGTCGTCCCAAAATAACTCCACCGCGCCGTAGCAGTAAAATGCCTATGGCGTGGTGGGAAAGAGGTTAAACTGACCTCATTTGCAGACCGAAGTTCATCCCTTTGATCTAAAAGAATCAATTGATACAATGTTTATTTTTATTTCAGCGCTGAGCAATGTTGTGATAAACGTTGCCAGCTGCCTTTTTTTGTGACAGCTCTGAGCAGAAAGCGGCTCTGCGCTGAATCGTGGAAATCGTGGAATCGTGGAAATGTCGGATAAAGACTGTGAGGGAGGGTTGAATTGAGATTGCAATTTTTAAAGGATTAATCGTGCAGCTCTGGTATGAATGTGGCTAAGCGTAAATTATTAATCACTGTTAATAATGTTAATGTTGACGGCCACATTTGCTCATCACAAACTCAGATTCCTCCTTTACAAAATAACTGCATTTTACCTAAGTTATTGGTCCCCAACCTTTTTGGCACCGGGGACCGGCTGCGTGGAAGAAAATTTTGGCAAGGCCCGGTTGGGGGAGGTTGGGGATGGCATGTGGGGGGTAAGCGATTTTTCGTGGGCAATTTGTCAACGCATTATTGTAGTAATAAATAAAAAAGTAAACACACCATAATGCAGAATCAGTGGGAGCTTTGAGCGTGTCACTTGCCACGCTGCCTGCCACCAGATGCGGAATATCACTTGCCACGCTGCCTGCCACCAGATGCGGAATGTCACTTGCCACGCTGCCTGCCACCAGATGCGGAATATCACTTGCCACGCTGCCTGCCACCAGATGCGGAATGTCACTTGCCACGCTGCCTGCCACCAGATGCGGAATGTCACTTGCCACGCTGCCTGCCACCAGATGCGGATTGTCACTTGCCACGCTGCCTGCCACCAGATGTGTAATGTCACTTGCCATGCTGCCTGCCACCAGATGTGGTAAGGCCCCAACAGATGAAGGCAGTGCCCCCCTCCACAGATTAAGGCAGTCAGTGCCCCCCTCCACAGATGAAGCTAGTGCCCCCCTCCACAGATGAAAGTAGTGCCCCCACTAGGACCTGTACACATGTGTCCCAGTCAGTCCCTGCTCACACTCACCCTGTCACTGGTAGTGTTGTCATACTCTGGGCTCCCCCATTAACAGTACTGTCATCTGCTCCTATTTATATCATAACCCCACATTACAGTCCTCAGTCCCCCCCACACATTACAATCCTCAGTCCCCCCCCCACACATTACAGTGCTCAATCCCCCCCCCCCCCCCCTCACACATTACAGTTCTCAGTCCCTCACATCACTGTCCTCAGCCCCCTCCACACTCCAGTCCTTAGTCCCCCCAAAACATTAGTCCTCAGTCCCCCCCCACACTCCAGTCCTCAGTCCCCCCCCCACACACCAGTCCTCAGCCCCCCCCCACACACCAGTCCTCAGCCCCCCCCCACACTCCAGTGCTCAGTCCCCCCCTCACACTCCAAAGACAGATCGGAGGGATGCCCAGCATGTCTGGATAGGGACAAGAGAGGAGTTGCAGGGAGGGAGGCGGGACAGTTCTGGATGGAGGGCCGAGGTAACAAACAGGTGATTGGCTGCTAGGATAAAGGACAGTCCTAGCAGCCAACCACCTGTTTAAAACCTCGGGCAGCTCCACCCTCCACCCAGAATTGTTCCGCCTCCCGCTGTCGGCTCTGTGAGGATTACAGAGCGACGGCAGGAGGAAGAAAAGTCTCCTGGCTGTTAAACTGCGATCCGAATGGCAGAGTGCCGCGGGCCGCATGTGGGTAGTGGGCCGCGGACCAGGGGTTGATGACCCCTGACCTAAGTGACAGCTTGTGGGTCAAATCTGACCTTATTTTAGCAAACCCAAAGGATAAGTGCTCTCATCTTATTCTTATTTAAAGGTTACATTTTCTTAAGCCAAGGACTGTGGAGGGTGATACATATATTTTCTTTAAATCTATGCCAGTTCTGCCTAGGGTGACCACATTTTCAAACTACAATTCAGGGACACCCCCCTTCCCAAAAATCAGCTTGTGCTGTAACGAATCACAGCACAGTGATTGGACACAAGAGGCGGGATTTATGATTTCTCCAATCACAAGCAGGGGGCGGGGACTGTGCACCACCAGGCATTCCCAGTCAGGATACGTACTGTCAGTGAGTGAAGCTGTGATGTGGTGGCCTTTTTTGGTGGTATCATATTGGCCCAGGGGGTGGCTGTGTCAGTTTCATTCCAGGACACTGTATTTTCCTGGAATAAAGGTGCCCGGGACAGACCTACAAAATGCAGGACTGTCCCGGGCAATCTGGGACACGTGGTCACCCTAGTTCTGCCCCTGAACTTCATTTTTTACAATAGACGTCTTGTGCAGAGGTTGGCCAGATGTGTTCAACCTTTTCATTGATCTCAGTGCAGTTATTATTGCGCTATAAAGTTTAATATGGATCGGCAGGTTAGGAAAGTTTAGGTAAGTATAAACTATTAACTAACCAAAAACAAAGAAAACCTGATTTCTTTTTTTTTTCCAAAAAGTTTTTATTAAGCTTTTTTTAAAGACATACATAAAAAAAAACATAAAACACTATTACCTTTATACATTAACATACATACATCTACACATACATGGTCTCCTGATATACCCCTATTAAATTAATCTATGATGGCAACAGATACAGAATACATACTACTTCATCCTATCATCTTCTGCCTAACATACCCCTCTTTAGGCCGTTTCCCCTGATTAGCTTCAATAGATCTCTAGAATAGGTAAAATAGGCTTCGGGTACGGGGAGGGGTGGAAATGATTTGTCCCCTTCCATCTAGGTGGATCGGAGGACCTATAGAGTAGACATGACCTGTCATCCACCCGCTACGCTCATTGTGGCCCTCGACTGGTTGCCAAGTTGCTTAGTTGGCCCTCGTTCTTCAAAAGGTTGGGCACCCCTGATCTAGAACATAACATAAACCTTTTCAGTCACCAAGATATCAGCCTTATCATGTATATCTTTAGCAAATCATATTATAAATAACCCATTTAATCCATATAGCAATATACTGTATGTATCGATATCATAGCTGAATTAGAGCGAAGTCTGCGAGCCAGGCCTTCTCGTCCAACATCAGTGCCTGACCTCACAACTGTGCTTCTGGAAAATGGTCAAATATTCCCATAGACACTCCTAAACCTTGTGGACGGCCTTCCCAGAAGAGTTGAAGCCAGGGGCGGACTGACCATTGAGGCACATGGGCACTGCCCAAGGGCCCCATGCCACTAGGGGGCCCCATGACGGTTGCCAGGCACAATAAAACCAGGGACAGTATGTAAAAATCTGTGTTTTTTTTTATATCTGTCCCTGATATGTCCGAAACCGACATGCTTTTGATGTGAAAATCCTGAGATTTTAGCTGCCCTGCCTCTGCACTGCCTCCTGGCATGGTGGCCATCTGTAAGCCAGGGGGCCCCATAATCTTCTATTGCCCGGGGGCCCCATGAGTTGTCAGTCCGCCCTCTGGTTGAAGCTGTTATATCTGCAAAGGGTGGGCCAACTCAATATTGAACCCTGTCTGCTATTACATTTTATGTGTGTGTAAAGACAGACGTCCCAATACATTTGACAATACAGTGTATGTGATGCTAGAGACTGTGGACATGCTACGTGCTTGAAGAATGGAAATATATAGCCAGATTCAGGTAGCTTTGCGCCAGCGTATCTCCAGATACGCCGTCGTAAGTACAAATGTGCGCCGTCGTACTTTTACGCCGATTCGAAGCTAGATATGCCGTAAAACAAGGCTTCCGCCGCCCGACGTAACTTGCCTACGCCGGCGTATCTTGGGCGCATAGTTACGCTGGACGCATTCGGCGTTCCCATGTTAAATATGCAAATGAGTAAGATACGCCGATTCACGAACATAGATGCGCAACGCGAAAAAGATACGCGGTTTGCGTAAGGGTTACGTCCGGCGTAAAGTTATTCCACCATATAGGTGGTGCAACCCATTCAAAGGTATGGACGTCGGAACAGCCGGCATCTTTTACGTCGTACTACGTGAATAGGACATGCCGTAGGTTACGTTCACGTCGTAGGCATTGAGCTGACATATCTTAGGGAGTATAAGCGACGTGATTCTGAGCATGCGCGCGCATGAGCCGTTTAATCGGCCATTCATTTGCCAATTATTTCGCCCACCTCCTTCCTACTTTAAATTAGGCGGGCTTACGCAGGCCAATTTACGCTACGCTGCCGCAACTTACGGAGCAAGTGCTTTGTGAATACTGCACTTGCCTAAGTTACGTCGGCGTAGCGTATTTGAGATGCGCTACGCCGCTCTAAAGATACGCCCCCTACGTGAATCCGGGCCAATCTGCCTACTGCCATAGACAGGAGAATAAATGGATCCAACCCTACTATCCCCAGAGAAGTCTGTGGCACAGCAGCTAGTGCTGACACTATGGGCATTAATAGCTCTAGGCACCAGGGCTGATATATACACAGGAGCCTAGAGCTCCTAGGTGTGAGGGGGGCTGAGTGCATACAGGTGTGAGGAGGGCTGAGTGCATACAGGTGTGAGGGGGCTGAGTGCGTACAGGTGTGAGGAGGGCTGAGTGCATACAGGTGTGAGGGGGCTGAGTGCGTACAGGTGTGAGGAGGGCTGAGTGCATACAGGTTTGAGGGGAGGCTGAGTGCGTACAGGTGTGAGGGGGCTGAGTGCGTACAGGTGTGAGGGGGCTGAGTGCGTACAGGTGTGAGGGGAGGCTGAGTGCGTACAGGTGTGAGGGGGGCTGAGTGCATACAGGTGTGAGGGGGGCTGAGTGCATACAGGTGTGATGAGGGTTGAGTGCGTACAGGTGTGAGGGGGCTGAGTGCATACAGGTGTGAGGGGGGCTGAGTGCGTACAGGTGTGAGGGGGGCTGAGTGCATACAGGTGTGAGGGGGGCTGAGTGCGTACAGGTGTGAGGGGGGCTGAGTGCATACAGGTGTGAGGGGGGCTGAGTGCATACAGGTGTGATGAGGGTTGAGTGCGTACAGGTGTGAGGGGGCTGAGTGCATACAGGTGTGAGGGGGGCTGGGTGCATACAGGTGTGATGAGGGCTGAGTGCATACAGGTGTGAGGGGGCTGAGTGCGTACAGGTGTGAGGAGGGCTGAGTGCGTACAGGTGTGAGGGGGGCTGAGTGCATACAGGTGTGAGGGGGGCTGAGTGCATACAGGTGTGAGGGGGGCTGAGTGCGTACAGGTGTGAGGAGGGCTGAGTGCGTACAGGTGTGAGGGGGGCTGAGTGCATACAGGTGTGAGGGGGGCTGAGTGCATACAGGTGTGATGAGGGCTGAGTGCGTACAGGTGTGAGGGGGGCCTAAAGCTGTGTAAGGGGCCCGAAAATTTCTGATGGCTGCCCTGCGGCCCTCAATGCGGTAAAGAGAACCTTACAAAAGGGAAATAAATAGGATACAATAGCTGACCTCCTC
This sequence comes from Rana kukunoris, assembly GCA_029574335.1. Taxonomy (NCBI): domain Eukaryota; kingdom Metazoa; phylum Chordata; class Amphibia; order Anura; family Ranidae; genus Rana; species Rana kukunoris. Next base: position 512,346,106 of record CM056052.1, read on the forward strand.
CTGATAATTCTGTCTGTCAAACAGATTTAGGAATTTAATACTTTCGAAAAACTAATGAGATAAGTTGTTTCTCATTTGTATAAAATGTAGTCATCAAAATATGGGGCAGCAAGCAAGTAAAGACATGAAAGTCACCCAACATTTTTCTTTCATGGGGAAGTTACAATAGTGTCTTAAAATGTGTACTTTGTGAAAATATAATCGTTTCCCTTGAATCACGTAGGATAAAGCTACTCCATGATTGTGTCCTTCGAAGCTCAACAACTAAGAGAAGATAAGCTGTTCCCCATATTTACTGCAGTGGGTGCTGCTGCAATGCAGTCTTTCCCTCTCCTGATCTGTAATCACTGAGTGTTTGATCTGGCTCATCTACTTCTTGGCTCGATAAAAACAAGTAAGCTCCTTGGCGTGGCAGTGACTTGGCAGTACCTCCAAGTTGTGTTACTTGCCCATCTCTAGCCCACATATCCTTGCCAGTAGATGCTTTCAAATTGCATTTGTGAAAACCCCAAATGCAGACGGCTTCTATCAGAGTGGAGCAACAGGAAACTCGCCACAAAACTGATTAAGCAGCACAGTCTACACTTTCCTGAGCCATATTAAAAAAGAAAAAAAAAAGTTTTGTCTTTGTAAGCACAACGAGTTAATACATGGGGCTAATTTAGGCTATTCCTTGATTAATGAGAAAGATTTGATCACAGTAAAAATGATCAATACACTCTTACTATAAGTAACCAGAGAACCCAGCATCATTTAAATTAGGGATGAGCCGAACACCCCCCCCCCGTTCGGTTCGCACCAGAACCTTCGAACAGAGCGAACGTTAGCGCGAACATTTAAAACCCCATTGACGTCAATGGGACTCGAACGTTCGAATTCAAAAGTGCTAATTTTAAAGCCTAATATGCAAGTTATTGTCCAGGGAACATGTATCAATGGAAAAAAAAGTTTTAAAAACTGTTGTTTTTTTCTGGAGCAGTGATTTTAATGATGCTTAAAGTTAGGTGTCTATAGTAGTGGCACATGTTTAGAACTGTCCCTGTACAAAATGAGATTACTATAAAAAAAAAGTCATTTAAAACTGCTTGCGGCTTTAATGTCATGTTTGGTCCCTGCAATATGGATGAAAATCACTGAGAAAAATAGCATGGGTTTCCCCGCCACCACTCCCCCCAGGTCATTACAAGCCCCTTTGGCCCTGTATACTTTGAACAGCAATATACAGGCGGTGCAAACAAGACAGGCACTGTAGGTTTGTTGTTAAGTAAAATCTGTTTGTAATTTTGAACTGGTACTTTTTTTAAAGTGTAGCTCCAGCCATAAAATCTATTTTTAAGCTTTTCTGAAAACATAGAGAAGGGTTATCACCCCTGTAAACATTTGTTTTGCTGTCTGTGTGCATCTGTTTAGAAGATTGCACCTCACTTTCTGTCCCAAAGACAAATGATGTTTTGAAAATTGTTTTTTTTTTTGGTGAAACAAGGATTGGTGATAAAGCATCAGTGGACAGGAGACACCTCTTACAGAAGAGAATTTCCCTTCCTAGGGGTAGATTTCCTGTCACTTTCTGTTGTCTCCTTCCGTTTGCAAGTAGGAGTCGTTTGTAAGTTGGATGTTTGAAAGTAGGGGCCTGCCGTATATACTCTGCAGAAATTTGGGCCCTAGGTGTTGGTGTTGCCACAACACTGTAAGCCCTCACAGTTAGGCCCCTTTCACATGTCCGCTCCGCTCGTCCGTTCATTACAAGTCCGTTTACGGACTTGTAATGAACCCCTATGGGAGCGGATCCGTTAGCGGATGATGCATCCGCTAACGTCCGCAAGATCCGCATCCGTTTTTTCGGACGGAAGAATGTCCTATTTTTCTTCCGTCCGGCCAAACGGATCGGATGCAAACGGACAGACGGTCCGTTTCCATCCGATTCCCCATAGGGGAGAGCGGAGGAGAGACAGGGCGGTCCCTGCACAGTGTGCGGGGACCGCCCTGTCCGCCTGATAGCTCACCAGGGATCCCCCGCTGAGCCGACGGACACACGGAGCGGACCGAAAATCGGTCCGCTCTGTGTGAAAGGACCCTTAGTCTTGGTGGGCGCTGGAACGCTCTGCTATGTGAACTATTGTGTCAAGAATTGTAATTACATGCCATTGTTGAACAGTGGTAGAAAAATTGGGCCTTTGATGCTGGCGCTGGTGCCACAACTCTGTAAGCCCTCACAGTTACTCTAGTTGGAGCGCAGAAATGAGCCCGCTGCAAAGTATTGCATCAAAAATTGTAATTACACGCCCCTGTTAAACAGGGGCAGAAAAATTGGGCCTTAGGCACTGGTGCTGGTGCCACGACACTGCAGCTCCTCACAGATACTCTAGTTGGAGTGCAGGAATGAGCCCGCTGCAAAGTATTGCATCAAAAATTTTAATTACACGCCCCTGTTAAACAGGGGCAGAAAAATTGGGCCTTAGCCACTGGTGGAGGTTCCCAGAACCAAAAATGTTCTTACAAGCTATCAGCATGATCATTGAGGAGGAAAAAAATAGTCACTCAGCATAACAGGATAGTCACTCAGCATCAGCATAGGCAGTCTTGAAGGGATCTGACGTTTCAACAAAAATTACTCAGTTACATCAGCATCAGGTGCTTGGTAGCTGGTGGTGATCCAAGCCCTGGGGCACTGCCCAGGGGCCCCAGCTGCATGGAGGGGCCCTGCACTTTCCCCAAAGCAGCTGGTTCTTCAATCCACGCTGCCCCAAAATTGGGGGCCCCATGATGGCACTGAGAGTTATAGATACACAGGGGAGGCAGTCTGCTCCCTACCTACTTGATGTCTGTTTACCCGCACTGTCATCATTGTAGGGGCCCCAGAGCATGACTTTGCCCAGGGGCCCATGATGCTATTAAGATGGCCCTGGTGATGGTTGCTGGAACCGGTCATACCTTGGGGTTGCGGACTAAAAAATTGTCTGAACACATCAGTCAGACGGCCACCTTCTCCACCGCTCCTTCTGTGACTGACCGAAGCATCAGCAGCACGTTGTCCAGGACCTGAATTTTGTAACCCCCCAGACTCTGGGAACGTGTTGCACAAACCTTTCTGCAAGGCCTCCTGAAGATGTTTCATCTTCTGCTCTCTCTGCACCGGCAAGATAAGGTCCGCAACCTTACCCTTGTAACGTGGATCAAGGAGAGTTGCCAGCCAGTAATGAACCCTCTCCTTGATAGCACAAATACGAAGATCCTTCTGCAGGCTTTGCAGGATCAGGGAGGCCATACAACGTAGGTTTGCTGAGGCATTCGGTGCAGAGTTCTCTGGGTCACTGAGGACGACATCCCAGCCACGTACAAGTCTATGGGTTCCTTGGGACTGTAATTGATCCCTTGAAGACTGATGCTGAGTGCTAGGCCCCACCTCCATGCTGACACAATCCTCCTCCTCCTCTTCCTGTGTGCTAGGTGGGCAAGCAGAAACACTGTCTGGATAAAGGGGGCCTTGAGAGGTAAGGAAGTCCTCCTCTTCCTCCCTCTGTTCTGCCTCAAGGGCCATGTCCATTATTCCATGCAGCGTGTGCTCCAACATGTGAATAAGAGGGACAGTCTCAATGATGCATGCACTGTCACTGCTCACCATCCTCGTGGCCTCCTCAAATGGTGACAGGACAGTGCATGCATCCCTGATCATGGCCCACTGGCGTGGGGAAAAAAAACAAGCTCCCCTGACCCAGTTCTGCTGCCATATTGGCACAGATACTCATTGATGGCCCTCTGCTGCGTGTGCAGCCGCTGCAGCGTGGCCAACGTAGAGTTCCACCTGGTGGGCATGTCACAGATTAGGTGGTTCTTGGGCAGGTTGTATTCCCTTTGGAGGTCTGCCAGCCGAGCGCTGGCATTATATGACGCGTAGCAGAAGGGTTGAAACAAACTGTTAACCACTGACAGGTGTGCTTTCATTGATCAGTTTTTATTTATTTATGTAAAACCTTTATCCAAAAAGAAAACTGTTTGCTGTGCCTGTACCTGGTTATGACTGGCAATGCTGCTGTCCAAAGATTGCTTTCTCAGTGGTTCCCCTGTGTCTCCTCCCTCCGCCTCGTGGCGGTCAATCTGATTGGATCTCCTTTCTTCCAATTGGGTGACAGGTCTCATAACCCGAGTCCTGATTGGCTGGGAGGAGAATCAGTGTTACAATAGCGAATATCCATTCGCTAGTGTCACAAAACTGGATGGGCTTCGGGCGCAGGGAAGGACAAACCCTCAGACTGTTGGAGCCTCAGTGAGTGGACTGTTGGCTTAGGTAGTTGGTGGCCGCTGTGCTGTTTGGGGGAGAACTAGTTGGATCAGCGGGCCCCTACGGTGATAGTGCTACACCTGGAATTCTTCTTTAACATTGTAATAACAATAACAGCTTATAATATTTATTCTCAGAGGAGCCATTAAACATTTCCTGAAGTATTTAGCTGAGAAATTGTGGATCACATGGTGATGAGCGCGTTCTCCAAGAACTCTGCTGTCACACAGGTCAGAAAATTATACGTTTCCTTGTTATTAAATCATTTCCTTACTTACGGATGTGATCCTGCAGGAGATGGGAAACAATAAAATTAGACATATTATAGTTCAACCATCGTGAAAATAAGTGCTGGACTGTGTTGGATCCAATGAAAGAAAAGAAAGGTAAAACAAAATATTTTCTTATAAACTACCCTCAGTGTTCTAAAAGAAGACAATTAAGCTGAAGTCTGGGCACAAATATAATAAATTGAATATACACTATGGCCCGGATTCACATACATCGGCGCATATTTATGCCGCCGTAGCGTATCTCTATTACGCTACGCCGACGCAATGAGGAGAGGCAAGCATGGAATTCACAAAGCAAATGCTCCCAACGTTGCGCCGGCGTAACGTAAATTTTTAGGCGTGAGCCGGCCTAAGTCAAAGTAGGTGGAAGTGGGCGTGATACATTTAAATGAAGCGTGACCCCATGCAAATGATGGGCCGAGCATCAGACAAGTACTTAAGACGAACTGCGTATGCGTCGTGCCTTGGACGCATCCCAGTGCGCATGCTCACAATTACGTCGAAACAACTGCCTAAGATACGTCGAATCACTGCCTACAACGTGAACGTAACCTACGCCCAGCCCTATTCACGTACAACGTAAACTACATAAAATTCGACGGGTCCATACCTTTGCATGAGTTGCACCTCCTATATGGAAATAACTTTACGCCGGACGTACGACTTACGCAAATCGCGTATATTATGTGCCGGGCGCAAGTACGTTCGTGAATCACCGTGTAACGATGACCCCCGAAGAAGCCGCTGGATTGATGATGGGACCGGCATGTTGAAGTTACCCTTGCTTGGTCTAGGGATACACCAGAACACTTTGCAATAACTTGAATGTCCAGACAGGCAATAAAGGTTTTCTTATGCTTTAATTCCAGGCCAACATAGCCAAACATCAACTCGATGAAGAAGGACAGGTTGATGAGTGAGAGGTAGAGATTCTTGATGTCAGGCCTGGATAAACAAACAGTGCAACTCAGTAGCAGACAGTGCCACTTCACACGCGTCACCGTCACAACGCAGGCTAGGAGGAACGGGTCTTTCCTCTCTGACCCGGCTTTAGGCCTCTGCCACAGGCCAATGTAATCTGAATAATTTGCCAGCACCCAAACAGAGCAAATCCTCCCAGCTATTTCCCGTGCGTCCGGCACCATGCGACAGCGAAGAGTACCTGTCTATGGCTCTATTGCCGGATCTTCCCGATGACATACAGGAACCCAGCCATCCACTGGGGTCCCTCTCAGATTCATCTCCGACCGAGACTCAGCAAGGCCAGGACATTGGCCGGATGGGCCACACCGACGGGGTCCCTGGGTGCGCACACCCTAAAGGTGGATGCCGGGAAGACTCAATCCGCCGGGAATCCCTCTGGCTCCCACTGCCGGCCAAGGATGAACTTACATCCCCAGAATGCAGTCTGAGCCAGTGGACCTTCCCAGAGTAAGACAGGCCAGTAACACAACAATTGCAATTGAAAGCAAAGTAACTCTCCCAATCAACTATTCTTTTTAAAGCGCAATACCTAAAGGCAAGGGGGCGCTACAGCCGTATTTGACTCATTTGCATATTTCAATTGAAAATCAATGCGAGCGCCACATGCGTCCAGCGTAAATATGCGCCCACTATACGCCGGCGTAGGAAAGTTACGTCGGCGGCTGAAGGCTATTTTTTTACGTATCTTGGTTTGTGGGTCGGCACATAGATACGACGGCGCACATTTGTACCTACGTCGGCGTAAGTGCTTTGTGAATCCGGGCCAATGTGTATATCTCGATAGCCACAATGGTTAAAAATGAGTTTACACCAAATGCATTTGCAAACCCAACTATTACCTAGGTCACATAATCCCTGTGCTTACATAGCCTACCCAGAGAGCAGAGCTGTGGGAGGGATTCAGCATTCTCCACCCACTACAGACTGCCTGCAGAAAACTACAGGAGGGGCGGAGACAAGACCAGTCACTCTGCACAAGGAGAGAGAGCAGCAGTAAGCAGTCTTTGTTACAGGAAGCTCCTGCACAGAGGGAAAGTTTCACACTGGATTACTTCACAGATCTGGAAGAAATACACAAAGCACACCAAAATTCAAGGAAGAATACACACGATTCTTGTGGTTAGACAATATTTGCTGATCCCAGATTTCAGATTTAAGTTGTAAAACAAAACAAACACAACACATTTGTTTTTTAAGTGGTGATATCCAGGCACTAGATGGGGTTCCCTTTTGCACTTATTGATTTTATAAAATACCAGCCAGGACAAGCCATAGGCCTCATGCACACAGGCGTAGACATTTATGCTCCAAAAATATTTTTTGTGCCAGAACTTGGCAGAAAAAAGCCCCTAATGTTGTGTCTGTATGCGCATTAATGCATATTTATATGCGTTTATGAGCTTATGGCATTTAGTGTAAATGCATTCTACTGGCCAAAGCCATTCACGCTTGTATGCACATGTACGCATGTAAATGATGCTCATAAACACCTTTCTGAACACAACTTTGGTGCATTTTTGTATGCCTCTACTCTTAAAAAACTGATCTAAACGCCTGATGTGCATGGCCACATAGGTTAACTTAGAACTACGTTTTAGAGGCATTAAAAACATTTTTAATGCTCATATACATGAGGTCTTAAAGGATCAATTGACCCAGAAGGGATATTTTACTAATAAGCAGAGCTGTCTTAATGCATGGGCCCCCCATGATAATTTTGTCACTATAGGCTGACAGGAGATGTGACAGCAGGTTCACTCACTACTCTTGACAGCAGGGAGAAGGGGAAGCACCAGTGGTGGACGGTGGAATTTTTTTGTGGAGGCGGCAAACAGTATAACACCCCCCCCCCCCGGGTCCGTCGGTAGCACTTCCCCCACCACCGGCAGATTCCCCTGCTCGGCAGCCTCCAGTTGTACTGCTGTTCTCCTGCAGCCTCCTGTTCTCTAGGTCATCACGGTGGTGGCGGCTTCCGTTTCCTCCATTCTCTTCAGCGGCCAATTGGGAATCTTCTCTTATCAGCCTATTGGGAAAACGAGTCTCACCCGCTTGTGATTGGCCAGATTGAGCATCAGTGTTTTAACAGCGAATATTCATTTGCTGTTGTAACACACCTGGGTGGGATCAGTTTGCATACTCTTCGAACCGAGCCCACCCTATTTTGAAGCCTATTAGAGCCTCTGGCTCTAGGCGGGCGCTTCAGAAAGAAAATCATACCACTGTAAATTCATGCCCCTGGTGCCTGAAAGGGGCTGGACGCATGAATAGGGGGTGGCCACGGCGGGCATGGATAGATTCATGCTATGCTATGCATGAATCTATCCATTGCATATAGGTGGATGCACTGGAGAGAGGGGGTGGGGCAAGGGCACCCCTAATGGATGGGCTGAGAGAAGACTGAGAAGCACAAAAAGCAATGCCTAGTCATGAAAAGTGTGACCAGGCAGGGGAAGGCAGTTGCTTTTTTTGTGGTATTCTAGTACAGTCTTGAAAGCCACCTGTCTTTAAACACTGAACTGCAGAGCTGGAGTGGGCAGTAATGGGCAGAGCTGTGCATGTGTAGGCAGCTGTAGTGCAGGGCACCCTAGCTGGCTGCAAGTGGAAGAGTATATACTCACTTTTCAGCCGATTTTGATATGTTTATGCGTACATATGTTCAGAGCTTTTTGGCCTTTATAATTCTCTCCAGCACCATTTTGGAGAAACCTGGTGTCCTGATGGGACAAGCAAATCTCGGGAGATTTGATCGCCCATTTTTGTGTGCACTCACCTCTATGGGGAACTGCGGCTGTACGCCTGGCGTCCCGCATTGGATCCCTTTCTCAACTCTCGGGGGAGACATAAATGGCCGCTTATGCGAGTACTTTTAGGTTTGGTTTAATCCTTTCAGTAACCCAAGTCCTTTATGGTGGTTGATATAATAGACTAAATGGTCACCTATCTCTTTCTTTTTTAGAACATGGATGCATGGCTCCTGACGAGTGCATACAGTCCACGAAACGCATCGAGCCCAACATGATGTATCCAATGTATATTGATATTTATATGATTTTAACAACTTATGTATCCATTAGACTATATTCTACCTAATATCCAGTATGCATATGTGTCATTGTTATGTGTCATGCAATTAAATTTTTTATGTAATTTGACTATTATACTATGTATGTTATGCTATGAAGTATTATGCTATTTTTTGGTTTAGAAATAAACACATAGGGCCAGATTCAGGAAAGAGATAAGACGGCTTATCTACAGATAAGCTGTCTTATCTCTGCGTCTGAGCCCTCCTATCTATGCGACCAATTCATAGAATCAGTAACACATAGATTTCCATTAGCTCCAACTGGCGTAAGTCTCTTATTTTCATATTTTAGGCTGGACGATACGTGGCGTTCCCGTCTAAAATATGCAAATGAGCCTATAAGCCGATTCCCGAACGTACGCCCGGCCGGTGCTATTTTTTTACGTAGTTGTCTAGAAAACTGAAACTGAAAATAGTTGACGCTCACAAAGCTGGAGAAGGCTATAAGAAGATAGCAAAGCGTTTTCAGATGTCAATATCCTCTGTTCAGAATGTAATTAAGAAATGGCAGTCATCAGGAACAGTGGAAGTTAAAGCAAGATCTGGAAGACCAAGAAAAATATCAGACAGAACAGCTCGCAGGATTGCGAGAAAAGCAATTCAAAACACACGTTTGACTGCACGATCCCTCCAGAAAGATCTGGCAGACACTGGAGTTGTGGTACACTATTCCACTATAAAGAGATACTTGTACAAATATGGTCTTCATGGAGTCATCAGAAGAAAACCTTTTCTACGTCCTCACCACAAACATCAGCGTTTGAACTCTGCAAATGAACATATAGACAAGCCTGATGCATTTTTGAAACAAGTTCTGTGGACCGATGAGGTTAAAATAGATCTTTTTGGCCGGAATGAGCAAAGGTACGTTTGGAGAAGAAAGGGCACAGAATTTATTGAAAAGAACCTCTGTCCAACTGTTAAGCAAGGGGGGGGGATCAATCATGCTTTGGGGTTGTATTGCAGCCAGTGGCACAGGGAATATTTCACGAGTAGAAGGAAAAATGAATTCAATAAAATTTCAGCACATTTTGGATGGTAACTTGATGCCATCTGTGAAAAAGCTGAAGTTAAAGAGAGGATGGCTTCTACAAATGGATAATGATCTTAAACACACCTCAAAATCCATGGGGGATTACATCAAGAGGCGTAAACTGAAGGTTTTGCCATGGCCTTCACAATCTCCTGACCTCAACATAATTGAAAATCTATGGATAGACCTTAAAAGAACAGTACGTGACAGACAGCCCAGAAATCTCAAAGACCTGGAAGACTTTGTAAGGAAGAATGGGCAATGATACCTCAAACAAGAATTGAAAGACTCTTGGCTGGCTACAAAAAGCGTTTACAAGCTGTGATACTTGCCAAAGGGGGCAGTACAAGATATTAACTCTGCAGGGTGCCCAAACTTTTGCAGTCACCATTTTTTTGTTTTCTGTAATTTTTGAAAGTGTAGATGATGGAAATAAAATCTAACTTTTTTGACATATTATAAGAATGTCTAATCTGTAATTTGATGCCTTTTGGAGATTTTTCCATCTGTCCTTGGCTTCGTTATGTACATTAATACAAATTTTTACCTCGGATGCCCAAACTTTCGATCCCCACTGTATATCCATCTGCTGAAGGAATACCGTTGTTACCGGGTAATGTGTGTTAATATCAGCCCTACAGATATGCATTGTGTGCTTGTGTTTATACTGTGTCAGTCATTGGAAAGTGCCTATAGTGCTGACAAATACAACTACTGCTTACATCAGTAGTGACTGTGCTGTGTATCTGTGCCTCCATGCTTGAAGTGAAACTACTTGCATTACTGCTGTAAATACTCTTTCTACTTCCATCTCTCTGGTAATAAACGTTGCCTGGTTTATAAAGTCAGTACGTGTGATTCCCTCTGTTAAGCCGCTACACCCTAAACACGTAGAAAGTTGCTTCTTGAGTCCTGACTGGCCTGCTTCCCTTCCATGTGTAGGCAGGTAGCAGTTACTGCTTCCCCAGTGGGAAGTTAGTGGTTAACTATAAATCCCGGGTTTTTCTTGATGTTTTTTTCTGAGTCTGACCCCCCAGCCCTGTGTGAGGTAAAAGGGAAAGTGGTCTGGACCCAGAAAAAGAGAAATGGTGTGAAGCGTGGCCCTAACATCAGAGCTCCATTAGGCAGCAACTTCCCAGGCCTCAGCCCAGGGAAAAAGCAAACACATGGCCCGTCTCACATATGTATATCCTCTCCCAGCATGCACCAGTGACACAAACCTCCTACTGGATTGGTTAAAGGAAATATAAACATTCATAACTTTGTTTTATTTTTCAAAATCTTATACTATGACCAATAATACCAGTGACATCTACTGGCGACCAGTGTTGCTCATCTTACTTTAAAAAAGTAATTAGTTACAGTTACAAATTACTTCTCCAAAAAAGTAATTGAGTTAGTGACTCAGTTACTGCATTGAAAAAGTAATTAGTTACTCAGAAGTAACTGCGACTTTTTTTAATGGGGTGCAGAGTGGGAGATGACAGAGGGAGGGGTGCAGAGTGGGAGGTGACAAGGGGAGGGGGTGCAGAGTGAGAGGTGACAGGGGGAGGGGGTGCAGAGTGAGAGATGACAGGGGGAGGGGTGCAGAGTGAGAGGTGACAGGGGGAGGGGGTGCAGAGTGAGAGGTGACAGGGGGAGGGGGTGCAGAGTTAGAGATGACAGGGGGAGGGGGTGCAGAGTGAGAGATGACAAGGGGAGGGGGTGCAGAGTGAGAGGTGACAGGGGGAGGGGGTGCAGAGTGAGAGGTGACAGATGACATGGGGAGGGATAACTGAATGTCCTATGAAGCACACAGGTGACAGCTGTAAGTGACAGGGATCACACAGAGATATGACGAAAAGCCGAGAGAGGGCGCTGTCAGGCCGGGCCTGTAATGTCTCAGTGGCGGGGAATGGTGACAGAGAACGGCACTGTACATGGGACGGCCCGGGTGTCTCCTTACCTCTATCCACTCCTCTGTGTGAGTCCCCGCTGTGCGACATCATTACTCCGCCGGAAACACCGCCACATCCTCCGCTTAGCACTGTAGATACACCGGGTCCCCTCTGCGCCTGCACACATTTACCGCCAGATCCACCTCCACGCCCTTCAAATTTGTGTAGTTCAGCGATTTGTCCGCCCATCCGCTGTCCCCGCCTACAAATCATGGCTGTGTGGGACGCTTCTGCTTACACTCACCTCCCCCATCCTGTATAACAAGGATCACCCGACCAGCGGCAGCCAACTCAGCAATTACTCTGCTGCCACCTCTTAACAAGTAATTGTAAAGGCAGATTTTATTTAAATTAACAAACATGTTATACTTACTTGCTCTGTGCAGTGGTTTTGCACACAGCAGCCCCGATCCACCTCTTCTCGGGTCCCCCACTGGCGCTTCTAGCCCCTCTCTCCTGCCAACTGTCCCCACAGCAAGCAGATTGCTATGGGGGCACCCAAGCAGACTCGCTCCCAAGCCACTGCTCTGTGTGTTCACTCACACACAGACACGGCTTGACCCTACTGCTGTTGTTTCCTGGTTGTGATTGACAGTAGTCGTAGGCAATCGCTGCCACTGTTGTCTCAACCAATGAGGAGAAAGAGACCTGGGACAACTAAAGCTTTTGTGCACATTGCTGGATTGAGATGGGGCTCAGGTAGGTATTGGGGGGAGGGGGCTGCTGCAAACAGAAGGTTTTTTACCTTCATGCATAGAATGCATGAAGGTAAAAAAAAAAACTTCTGCCTTTACAACATCTTTAGAAAACTAGGACAAAAAAACAATACAATAACTCTGAGTGAACTACGACCCAGCCAAAAACTAAAATTACATAGTAGCCCCTGTTGAGGACAAGGGGGTTACAAAGGAAAAATATTGGTAAAAATTATCAATTATCAATTAACCAATCCCATTTTTCCATATAATTTTATGTGGTCTATGTACCTGAGGAGAATGGCAGGCGTGTGTCCTTTGCCTAGATATTTTGTGCTAATAAATGTTCCTCTGGGGAAGACACAGAATTTTTTGGCGTAAACTTGCCATTTTTAGAACTGCAGGGAACCCTTGCACTGCAATTTATTAATGGGCATTCAAAAAATAAATAATAATGGCAACCAAAGCGCTATTATGAATAGTCAGGGCCGCCATCAGGGGGGTCCAGGCAGTACACCTGTAAGGGGCCTGGTGGACCCCAGGGGCCCGGATGGCATCCCCTTTTATTTATTTATTTTTCCACCAGCACCTAAAGCCCGCCCTGACCTCTAAGGGACTTGGTGGTCCCCAGGGGCCCGGATCGCAACCCACCCTTTTTTTTTATATTTTTTTGTTTGTCAGCACCCAAAGCTCCCCTGACCTTAATTTGTGGCAGCAGCACCCCCCCAGCTTCTCAATTCGCAGTGGTGCCCCCCACTTCTCAACTTGCGGCACCCCGGTTCTCAATTAGCGGCGGCATCCCCTGGTTCTCAATTTGCAGTGGCAGCCAGTGGCGGTGCATCCATAGAAGGCGCCGGAGCGCCGCTCCCTCTCGCTCTCGCACCGCCACTGTAACAATACATAGATTCATGCATTGCATGAATCCATGTATTGCCGCTGCCACCGACTATTCAGATGGCCGGCCCCCTGGCCATCTAAATAACGGCAGCTGGTTGGCTGTGGAAGTGCCTATCAGAGCCAGAGGCTCTGATAGTTTTTCCGATTACAGCCCTCCGGCTTCCAGATGCTTATCCAAGGGACGCACCGGGGGTGCGTCCCTTGGATAAGACCGACAGGCGTCTCAGCCAATCAGGTTCACCGGTTTTGGTTACCGGTAACCTGATTGGCTGAAGCGTCATCAAGGGTGGAAGAAGACATTAAGGGATGGTAGAAGCAGGATGGCTGACCCCAGAAGGGTAAGTGCCAGGGGGGGGGGCATTTTACAGGGCACAGTGGCAGGATTTTACAGGGAACAGTGGCTAAAATTGCTGGGCACAGTGGCTACAATTGCTGGGCACAGTGGCTACAATTGCTGGGCACAGCGTCGACAATTGCTGGGCACAGTTGAGACAATTGATGGCACAGTGGCTGCGTTTGATGGCATGGCATAGTGGTGACAATTTCTGGGCACAGTGGTGACAATTGATGGCACAGTGGTAACAATTGATGGCATCATGGCACAGTGGCTGCGTTTGATGGCATGGCACAGTGGCGACAATTAATGGCACATCGGCGACAATTGATGGCACAGTGGTGACAATTGATGGCACAGTGGTTACAATTAATGGCACAGTGGTTACAATTAATGGCACAGTGGTTACAATTAATGGCACAGTGGCTGCCTTTGATGGGCACAGTGGCTGCCATTGATGGGCACAGTGGCTGCCTTTGATGGGCACAGTGAGGCTGCAATTGTTTTTTTAGTTTGTTTGCGCCCCCCCCCCCCAAAAAAAAATTTTGAGCACCAGCCACCACTGGTGGCAGCACCCCCCTCCCTGGTTCTCTGCTCCAGGGGGGCCATGCCTGAAGCTGTGTAAGGGGCCCCAAAATTCCTGATGGGGGCCCTAAATGGAGTAGCCAGGCATATATAACGAATACCCGAATTTAGATCTTCTCCGAAGGTAAGATGGATTCCCTACTTAATTTCAAATGGAATCATCTCTGGATGGAATGTACGTTGAATAATTTCATAGAAGAAAAACAACTTCTTTGCTAAGTGTTCATTTAGCGGAATGTTCCCCCCTTATCTTGTGGTGTGTGTGAAGTCCTCTGCATGTGTGTGACCTTCTACAGAAAACCTTCTTTCCACCTCTGAAAGGCTCGGAAGGTCTTCACAATTGATACTGACAGATTGGTGAGTACTTTGGCTCTGGAGCCGAGTTTCACAACTGTCTCTTCTACAGTAAGAATAACAAACAGCGGAGGAAAGGAATGGACTTGGAATTTTATGAGAAAAGGTGAAATTTATGACCCATTGAAACCAAGGCGGAGGTGATAACAGAGACTGTTCCTCCGCTGTGTATAGAACAAAAGGCTGCGCTGAGTAACCAGGTATATACTCTCTCCAGAGGAAGCATCATTCACTCTGCTGGTCTAGAGAAGACTTCATAATAGAATGATTGGCAGGGACGGGCTGGACAGGAAGCAGCCGTACATACACAAGAGGTCACTTCCCTTCACCCTGTGCTCAGTCCGGTTCTACAAAGGAAACTCAAGGGCGGTCAAGCAGATGCATCCAGAAAGTACGAAGCACTACAAGGAAACAAGACAATGTAATTTAGACAGAACTCCAGTCAATAAAAACTAAATAAAAAATTAATAGCCCAATAAAAGATAAAAAAATAAAAAATGTATGTTTTGTTGCAACAGATCCCTCCTGCAGTACTTTTTTTCTGCCACAAGTTGTCCTCAGTCCTCAGGCCAGCATCATTCAACCCACTTCCTTGGTGGTCAGGTCATCCTGGACTCGTCAGTGATAGGAGAAGCGGGCCACTGAAAAACACATCTCTCTGTCACTTTGCCTTCACCTCATATTAAAGCGGCGTTCCACCCACGATTTATTATTTATTTTTTAAAAGTCAGCAGCTACAAACACTTTTAATAAATTACTTTTAATAAGGACACTTACCTGTCCAGAGCCCTGATGCCGCCCCCCCCGAGGCCGATCCGTCCATCGGATCGGGTGCTGGCATCACCATCCTAATGAAGGGAAACAGGCAGTGGAGGCTTGCGTCTTCACTGCCCGTTTCCTACTGCACATGCGCGAGTCACGCGGCGCTTTGTGAATGGGCGACACACACAGGTCCCAGAAGACAACGCACCCCATTTCCCAGGAGGCAACGCAAGGACGAAGAGCACCGCAGACTAGGAAGTAGGCAGATTAGGACGACTGCCTAGCAATTGGCTCTTTCAGGCAATTTTTTTTAACAAAATGTTTTTTATTACATTTAAAGGAAACTACTAATGTGATTTTTTTATGGGTGGACCTCCATTTTAACATGCTCCTTGTGAGCACATGATTGGCTCCTTGTACTGATTCTCTCACACTCCAACTTTATTGGATGCCAAAATTATGTCAAATTCAGATATGAATACTGCTTGCATTTAAAAAATATGTATTTAATGATGTAATAATAATTTCAGAGCTACATAAGTTTGTGTCTATCATAACAATTTTACTTTATCTAATAAATTGCCATTCTAACCAAAACTGATATTTCAGGATTTGGAAAATTACAATCATTTGAAGAATTTCGGTATAAAATCATTGTATTTTATGTATTTTTCATGTTAACTGTGATAGTGGGATATCTAGGCTTGGGTCCCCAGGTGTCCACGCCTTCTTCATCCATAACAAGGAAGCCCCACTACCTTCTGTGATTATTTTTTTTATTGTACAGTGGGGATTGAAAGTTTGGGCACTCCAGGTAAAAATTTGTATTAATGTGCATAACGAAGCCAAGGAAAGATGGAAAAATCTCCAAAAGGCATCAAATTACAGATTAGACATTCTTATAATATGTCAAAAAAAATGTTAGATTTTATTTCCATCATTTACACTTTCAAAATTACAGAAAACAAAAAAATGGCGTCTGCAAAAGTTTGGGCACCATGGGTTCTTCTAAGAAGTTGTCTAGAAAACTGAAAATAGTTGACGCTCACAAAGCTGGAGAGGGCTATAAGAAGATAGCAAAGCGTTTTAGATGTCAATATCCTCTGTTCGGAATGTAATTAAGAAATGGCAGTCATCAGGAACAGTGGAAGTTAAAGAAAGATCTGGAAGACCAAGAAAAATTTCAGGCAGAACATCTCGCAGGATTGTGAGAAAAGCAATTCAAAACCCACGTTTGACTGCACGATCCCTCCAGAAAGATCTGGCAGACACTGGAGTTGTGGTACACTATTCCACTATAAAGAGATACTTGTACAAATATGGTCTTCATGGAAGGGTCATCGGAAGAAAACCTCTTCTACGTCCTCACCACAAAAATCAGCGTTTGAACTTTGCAAATGAACATATAGACAAGCCTGATGCATTTTGGAAACAAGTTCTGTGGACCGATTAGGTTAAAATAGAACTTTTTGGCCTGAATGAGCAAAGATACATTTGGAAAAGAAAGGGCACAGCATTTAATGAAAAGAACCTCTGTCCAACTGTTAAGCATGGGGGTGGATCAATCATGCTTTGGGGTTGTATTGCAGCCAGTGGCACAGGGAACATTTCACAAGTAGAAGGAAAAATAGATTCAATAAAATTTCAGCAAATTTTGGATGGTAACTTGATGCCATCTGTGAAAAAGCTGAAGTTAAAGAGAGGATGGCTTCTACAAATGGATAATGATCCCAAACACACCTCAAAATCCACGGGGGATTACATCAAGAGGCGTAAACTAAAGGTTTTGCCATGGCCTTCACAATCTTCTGACCTCAACATAATTGAAAATCTATGGATAGACCTTAAAAGAGCAGTGCATGACAGACAGCCCAGAGATCTCAAAGAACTGGAAGACTTTTGTAAGGAAGAATGGTCAAAGATACCTCAAACATGAATTGAAAGACTCTTGGCTGGCTACAAAAAGTGTTTACAAGCTGTGATACTTGCCAAAGGGGGCAGTACAAGATATTAACTCTGCAGGGTGCCCAAACTTTTGCAGACGCCATTTTTTTGTTTTCTGTCATTTTGAAAGTGTAAATTATGGAAATAAAATCTAACTTTTTTTGACATATTATAATAATGTCTAATCTGTAATTTTCTGCCTTTTGGAGATTTTTCCATCTTTCCTTGGCTTTGTTATGCACATTAATACAAATTTTTACCTGGGGGGCCCAAACTTTTGATCCCCACTGTATAATATTGAGAATGTAACAGGAGGAACGGGATGGTGCCACAGTGTACAGAAGCAACCACATACTATGGCAGGGAGATCACATGTCTAGATACCCAAGGGAAAAAAGAAGCCAACAGGAAGCTCAGCTTGCTTGATTTCACCTATAGCTGAAAAGTTTGAACCTGAAATCCATGGAGCTAAATCAATCATTGAGATATAGTTATGGACACTGTTTTACCTGCTCTTTAAAACATCCATTGTGGGCACTGATTGGCATCCATTATTTCTGATTGTCATCCCTGGCGGTCTAGGGTGGCATACCCTTTTGCACTATAAACAAAAATAGAGAGATATTTTTTTGAAAAAGTCTATATTTTTTACTTTTTGCTATAATAAATATCCCCCAAAAATATAGAAATACATTTTCTTCCCTCAGTTTAGGCCGATACGTATTCTTCTACGTATTTTTGGTAAAAAAAAAAACGCAATAATCGTTTATTGATTGGTTTGCGCAAAAGTTATAGCGTTTACAAAATAGGGGATAGTTTTATGGAATTTTTATAAAAAATATATTTTTTACTAGTAATGGCGGCGATCAGTTATTTTTTTTGTGACTGCAACATTATGGCGGACACATCAGACACTTTTGACAAATTTTTGGGAGCATTGTCATTTTTACAGCGATCAGTGGTATAAAAATGCACTGTTTACTGTGAAAATGACACTGGCAGTGAAGGGGTTAACCACTAGGTGGCGCTGTAGGGGTTAAGTGTTCCCTGCATAGTGTTTCTTACTGTAGGGGGGGTGGGCTCTGTGTCACATGACACTGATCTCTGCTCAGAGTACACGGAGCCGAGATCAGTGTCATTGTCACTAGTCAGAGCGGGGAGATGCTTATTTACACAGGGGATCCGCGGTCTGACTCACGGGAAAGTCGGCAGGGTTGCAAGCGCACCGCCGGCGGCGTGCGTGCGACCACACGGACAGGCATTTAAAGGGGACGTACAGGTACATTGATAGACATATCCGTGCCATTCTGCCGACGTATATGTGCAGGAGGCGGTCCTTAACCACTTGCCACCTGCCCTATAACAAAATGACGGCAGCAAAGTGGTTTCAATATCCAGACTGGATGTCTGGGGGGCGCGCATCGCGGCGATCATTGTTGCAGGGTGTCAGTCTGACACCCCGCAACACCGATCTAGGTAAAGAGTCTCTGACGGAGACTCTTTACCACGTGATCAGCTGTGTCCAATCACGGCTGATCACGATGTAAACAGGAAAAGCTGGTAATCGGCTTTTCCTCACTCACGTCTGATGAAACGCGAGTAGAGGAGAGCCGATCGGCTGCTCCTCTGACAGGGGGGGTTTGTGCTGATTGATTATCAGAGACGCCCCCCCGAGGATGCCCACACTGGATCGCCAGGGGTGCCACTAGACCAACAGGGATGATCACCACAGGTATGCCACCCTAGACCACCAGGGATGACAATCAGAAATAATGGATGCCAATCAGTGCCTACAGTGGATGCCAATCAGTGTCCACAATGGGCATCACTGATTGGCAGGCATTATTGTTTGGCACTGATTGGCATCCATTAGTACAACACACTACAGTAAATTAGTGCCACCTATCAGTGCCCATCTATGCCCATCTGTGCCACCTGTCAGTGCCTATCCATGCTGCCTATCAGTGCCCACCCATGCCACCTATCCATGCCCATCCGTGTCGCCTATTCGTCCCCATCCATGCCGCCGATCCGTGCCCATCCGTGCCGCCTATCAATGCCCATCTGTGCCGCCTATCAGTGCCACATATTAGTGCCCATCATCAGTGCCCATCAATGCCACCTCATTAGTGCCAACTCATCGGTGCCCATCAGCGCTGCCTTATCAGTGCCTGCCCATCTGTGCCTGCCCATCAGTGAAGGAGAAAACTTACTTATTTACAATGTTTTGCAACTGAAACAAAAAAATAACTTTTTTCAAAATTTTCGGTAATTTTTTTATTTTTTTTGCAGAAAATAAAAATCCCAGAGGTGATTAAATACCACCAAAAGAAAGCTCTTATTTGTGGGAACAAAATAATAAAAATGTAGTTTGGGTACAGTGTAGCATGACTGCGCAATTGTCATTCAAAGTGCAACAGCGCTGAAAGCTGATAATTGGTCTGGGCAGGAAGGTGTATAAGTGCTCTGTATGGAAGTGGTTAAGCAGTTAAAGTGGTTGTATACCCCCCAATGTGGAAGTTGTACCTATAGGTAAGCCTATATTAAGGCTTACCTATAGTTTCTGTAAATATCTCCTAAACATGAGCCATTTAGGAGATATTTACCTTGCAGTGCGCCGATGATGTCATTGGCACGTGCACTGTAAAGAAACGGCCCTCTGATGTAATTTCTTAACTTAACAAGTGCCGTGACTGACGGCTCCTGCGTGCATGCATGGGAGTGATGTCAGGCGACTCCAGCCAGTCACAGAGCCAGAGTCCATGGCCCTGGAGGGAAGAGGGACGAAGATGGATACGGCCACCAGCGGGACAGCGCAAGCTTCGATTACAGGTAAGTGGCATACTAGCCCATTATGCTTTTACTTTGCAGGGGAAAAAAGGGTTTACTTCCTCTTTAAAAATTTTTTTTATAAAAGAAGAGTAAAATGGTGCAAGAAAAATATTTTCAGAAAAAGATATGACAAAAATACACAATAGCAACAATAAATGAAATGCAAATAAAAATGAAAAGTAATTAAAGCGGACCTTCAGTCATTTTTCATCTTTCCATTTATTACATTTTTTGCCCTTGTTGTTTTAACTTTGGATAGTAAAACTTTTGTTTCTGCCAATACCTTATACAGTCCATTTCCTGTTTCTTGTCTGGTCATTAACATTGGCCAGTGATGGCAAACCTTTGCACCCCAGATGTTTTGGAACTACATTTCCCATAATGCTCATGCACTCTGCAGTGCAGTTTGGAGGGGGGATGAGTCATAGGAGGGCCAATGCGGCTGCAGAGCTGGAGGGGGCTGGATGAGGGAGGAGATAATAGAAGACTGCAGAGATCTGTATATGTCTTTATATGTGTGTGTGTATATGTGTGTCTGTATATATGCGTATTTAGCGCTACCCCCGCAGGAGCCGCAGATTGATTTGGGATCGGCGTATTAAGTTACCCTTGTATGTTGTCTAGGGGTGATTGCAGTAATCAGAGCAAAGGGAATGTCCAAACCTGCTGCTGAAGTTTTCTGAATGCTTTATTTCTTGGTCCAACACGACCAACATCCAGGGCCGGATTTGCTCTCCCAGCCGCCCCAAGGCCAGGCACCGCGCAATGCACCCCCTCCCCGCCAACCGAACCACCCCCCCCCCCAAATCAACGGAGAATGGCAACCGGATGGCAATGATGCCACAGTTAGTTCAAATATTTTTTTTTTTTTTTTTTTACTTTTTTTTTATCACTTTTTTTATTTTGTAGCTTGTGGTTTACTTTTTTTTGTATTATTTTATTATTATTTTTAATATTATTTTTCTTATTCTTTACTTTTTAATTACTTTTTTATTTTAATAATTTAATTATTATTTCCTATTTTTTTTTTTATATATTTTTTTTCATGCCGCCCCTCTGCACCCTGCCGCCCGAGGCCGGGCCTTGGTGGCCTTGTGGGAAATCCGGGCCTGCCAACATCAACATGAGGTAGAGAGAAAAGGTTGATGAAAAGAGGGAACATTACGATATCAGGCTTGGATGAAAAGAAAGCAGTCCTGCTTTCTGTAGTAGAACAGTTCGTCAACACTCCAGCCAGAGTGGGTAGAGTACCTCCGGACAGACTTCTGCCACAAGCCTGGCAGCCGGAGTGTCACTTAACCACTTAGCAACCACCTGCCGAAAAATAACGGCGGCAAGGTGGTTGCTTAACTCTGGGATCACGTTAATAACGTGATTCCAGAGTCGCGCTCCCGCGCGCCCCCTGGGGCGCGCACACGGGAATGTCCGTGACCGCCGGGTCCAGAGGAACCGGCGGGTCACGAATCACGGTAAATCGCCGCTGATAGCGGCGGTTTACCACGTGATCGCGCCGTCCAATGACGGCGCGATCAGATGTAAACAGACCGGCGTCATTTGATGACGCCGGTTCCTCCCTCCTCTCTCTGTACCGATCGGTACAGTGTGAGAGGAGAGGGGAGTCAGCGGATGGCAGCGCCAGTGCTGCGGGCTGGATCTGTGACAAATGTAGTCACAGATCCATCCATCCATCCCTCCCTGCTCAGCCATCCCTGCTGCACATACTCTGCAATGCTGGGCAATACTCTGGGGGGGCAATACTCTGGGGGGGGGCAATACTCTGGGGGGGGCAATACTCTGGGGGGGGGGCAATACTCTGGGGGGGGGCAATACTCTGGGGGGGCAACACTCTGCAATACTCTGGGCATACTCTGGGCATACTATGGGGGGCAATACTCCGCAATACTCTGGGCATACTCCGCAATACTCTGGGCATACTCCGCAATACTCTGGGCATACTCCGCAATACTCTGGGCATACTCCGCAATACTCTGGGCATACTCCGCAATACTCTGGGCATACTCCGCAATACTCTGGGCATACTCCGCAATACTCTGGGCATACTCCGCAATACTCTGGGCATACTCCGCAATACTCTGGGCATACTCCGCAATACTCTGGGCATACTCCGCAATACTCTGGGCATACTCTGCAATACTCTGGGCATACTCTGCAATACTCTGGGCATACTCTGCAATACTCTGGGCATACTCTGCAATACTCTGGGCATACTCCGCAATACTCTGGGCATACTCAGCAATACTCTGGGCATACTCCGCAATACTCTGGGCATACTCCGCAATACTCTGGGCATACTCCGCAATACTCTGGGCATACAGCGCCCCTGTCCCCGTGAGCTCGCATGCAGAAGCGAACGCATACGCAAGTCCCGCCCACATATGAAAACGGTGTTCAAACCACACATGTGAGGTATCGCTGCGAACGTTAGAGCGAGAGCAATAATTTTGGCCCTAGACCTCTTCTCCAACTAAAATGATGTAACCAGTAAAAATATTTAAAGCGTCACCTATGGGGATTTTTAAGTCGCAAAGTTTGGCGCCATTCCATGTGGCCACGCTGTGTCAAAAAGTCCCACACATGGGGTATCGCCATACTCGGGAGGAATAGCAGAATGTGTTTTGGGGTGTAATTTGTGGTATGCATATGCTGTGTGTGAGAAATAACCCGCTAATATGAAAATTTTGTGGAAAGAAAATAAAAATGAAAAAAATCTTGATTTTGCAAAGAATTGTGGGAAAAATTACAACTTCAAAAAACTCACAATGCCTCTTTCTAAATACCTTGGAATGTCTTCTTTCCAAAAAGGGGTCATTTGGGGGGTATTTGTACTTTTCTGGCATGTTAGGGTCTCAAGAAATGAGAGAGGATGTCAGTACATCAGGTGTGATCAAATTGATCAATTTTCAGTAATTGGTACCATAGCTTTTAGACCCTATAACTTTCACCCAGACTAAATAATATCAAAATTTTTTTTGTTTTGTTACCAAAGATATGTAGCAGTATACATTTTAGGCCAAATTTATGAAGAAAAATTACTTTTTTGCAAAATTTTATAATAGAAATGAAGAAAAATTCATTTTTTTTACAAAATTTTCGTTTTTTTTCATTTATAGTGAAAAAAATAAAAACCGCAGAGGTGATAAAATACCACCAAAAGAAAGCTCTATTTGTGGGAAAAAAAGGACAAAAATTTCATTTGGTTATAGTGTTGTATGACTGAGTTATTGTCATTCAAAATGTGAGAGCACCGAAAGCTGAAAATTGGTCTGGTTATTAAGTGGGTTTAAGTGCCCAGTAGTCAAGTGGTTAAGGTTTCTGGGAGGAACAAGTCTCTCTCACCGACTTGGCTCTAGCTGAATTTAGCGTTTCAACATGAAGACCTCTGCCACAGGCCCAATGTTGGACTGTAGAGTGAATCCTCCCAGAAGGTTCTCTTTTCAGTAGGGGTCACCAACTGACAGTCTATGGTTATCTGTCAGTTCCTGGCAACCAGATCCCCGATGGTTCGTTCAAGCCCTTTTGGATCACCTGCCTCTGGGTTTTCTCCTCAAGCCGATCCCCCACTGAACAGCACACAGCTTAGAATCTCTTTAGCAGAAGTGGGGCCCCCAGCAAGTCGCTAAGGTCCCTTTCAGCATCAGCAGGGAACTCTGCGTAGTAAACGACCCCGGCCTGGTGGGCCATATCTGTTGGGTGCGTACACCTTGAAGGTGGGTGCCGCACCTGGAACCCGCGAAGAACCCCAAAAAATGGCGTCTGCCACAGATATACCCTCCCCCAGCATGATCCGTGAGGTAAAACTCCTCCAATTGGCTGCTGAGGAAAAGTGGCTCCGCCTGAATCCCTCTGGCGCCACCTCCTGCCCAGAGATGAAACTACATCCCTGGAACACGGAATGACCCACAGGATAATTCAGGGCTGACAGCAGCCCAATTTAGCAAAAGTTAGGAATGGGAGCAACATAACTCTCCCACTCTCCCACTAACTTTAGCTTAGTGCCTTTTCTGAAAGAAAAGGGGCACTACACGTATGTGTGCCTCTGTGTGGCTGTGTAAATCCAGGAAGTGAACAGGCAGCAGTTTCAGCTGCCCACAGTAAAAATGGCTGCAGAGAGACTAATAATATGCAAAGTGGTTTGAGGGAAGCTTCAGAATGGCAAACATGTTTTTTTTTTATTACAAATTATGTGAGCAGACTGCAGTTCCTCTGTAACAAGGTTTTACTTGGTCTGTGGTCTGTGGTACTCACAAGTCTCGTGCACATGACCGGTTTTCCCGTCGGGACAACTGCCATGAAAGCTTTTGGCCGGGAAAACCGGCCATGTGTATGCTCCATCGCAGAACCAGCTCTCTTTTTTCCCGCCGGGATACCCGGTGGTTTTTAACCCGGCAGTTTTCATATGGGAAACACTGCGATGGAGCATACACACGGCCGGGATTCCCGACCAAAGCTCCCATGGCAGTTTATCTGTCAGGAAACCCAGTCATATGTAGGGGGAAAAAGTTACCGAGCAGGTTCTCGGTTTTTCCCTTGGGTTTCCCGGCGGTAAAAAGTCTGCCGGGAAAGCCATACTTGTGTACAAGGCTTCAGAGTTCAATTACTTCAGCGTAAAGCTGGCCATAGATACAGTCCCTTGAAAAAGTATTCATACCCCTTGAAATTTTCCCCATTTTGTCATGTATTTTATTGGATTTTATGTGATAGCCCAACACGAATTGGCACATAATTGTGAAGTGGACGTAAAATCATAAATGGTTTTCAACATTTTTTACAAATAAATATCTGAAAAGTGTTGCATGTATTTGTATTCAGCCCCCAGTCACTACTTTGTAGAACCACCTTTCGCTGCAATTACAGCTGCAAGTCTTTTTGGGTATGTCTCTACCAGCTTTGCACATCTAGAGAGTGAAATGTTTGCAAAATAGCCCAAGCTCTGTCAGATTTGATGTCAACAGCAATTGTCAAGTCTTGCCACAGGGGACAGATGCAGAATCGGATCCGATGCTGCATCCACCTGGGTAAGGAAAAATATGTATTCTTATAAAAATCTTTACTTCTATTTTAAGAGCTCCCAGCTTCCAATTGCAGCCATGCTTTGTGGACCTTCTACAGGGCCTCATTGAGCCAGCCTCCACCCAATCCAAGATCCTAAAGGGAGTGATATAGGAGGGCCGAATCATTTGATATTATCAGTGGACCCTTCCACAATCTCAGTTTTTCAACTGTATCAATATTTACATATGAGTACCTGTTAAAGTCTGATAACCAATCTATTATTAGAACAAAATTGCCATTTGATAAGAACTAAACCTTAGTTTTTCATTTGGTTGGATGCTCATTATTAATGTAACATTATCGAATCAGGATTTATGAATGTGTGAATTTTGTTTCCGCCTGTGTCACAAAATCTGACTAAAATGTATATTCACTTAACAGCATGGTAAACTATATATGACCTGATTAGGACCTAGAATGTTTACAACATAGTTAATTGAAGGTCTCTGCTTATCAGCACTGTACCTTCCAGATATCCTGCTAGGGACATTCAATTAGCTATTTATGACTGGCCCATTGACAGATGTGTAGACTCTGGATAAGCTGGATTTATGGTCCTGCTTGAAGGTTTATTCAACTTGATTGTTTTTATTACAGGTTTTAGAGATGCCTTCCATTCCCTAATCTAATTTGTGCCTATAGCTGTAATTTGCAAGGGTTGGGGAGATATGTCTTTAAAAAAAGCTGCCCCTGGCTAAGGCACAAATAACAGATTTACATCTAAATAATTTTTTCACAGACAGGCACATTTGAGAGAAATTAGATTGACTCCATGTGAAACCTGACCACCCTCGTTTTCCCACTGTTTGGAGACATCAGACCCCTTTACCATCACCCCCCCTTCCCAGTAGCGACTCAGCAGCTCAGCTCCCCCTTCCAGCAGAAACTCAGCAGCTCAGCTCCCCCTGCATTTTTCTTCCAACGTATATTTCTCCCAAGGGGACATAGATAAAACATATCTTTATTAAAGTGGGTGAAGACTTAGATTCTCTGAAAATAAGTTTATTGCTGCCTGTCCCATTCTCTCCCAGTGTAAACAACTTCCCCCATTTCTTAATAGAAAGAGAGGACAATTGTCCCCTATAGATTCACAGCAAAAAACATTTCACCAATCTCACTAGTTTCCACCTGTGCTCATGGCTCTGGTTGACATCTTCTGATGTTGAAGGGAAATAACTATGATATGTCTTTCATCTGCTGCAAGTTTCCTTGGCTGACCACTGCTTCTACAGTCCTCAATGTTGCCCATTTCTTTGTCCTTGAACAGCACTCCGGTCTGCTTTGAAATCTTTGCCTGGGAGAAACCTTGTTGATGCAGTATAACTACTTTGTGTTTTGTTTCTGTGCTCAGGCTTGCCATGGTGTATGACCTGTGACATGGAACTGTCTTTTACAACTTCACCTTACTAGCAGAGTTTGGTTGTTCCTCACCCAGTTTTAAGCCTCCTACAGAGCTGTTTCTGTTTCAGTTAATGACTGTGTTTCAACCTACATGTGAAATTAATGAACATTAGCACCTGTTTGGTATAATTCGGTAATCATACACACGATCGGACATATCCGATGAAAACGGTCCGCGGACCATTTCCATCGGATATGTCCGATCGGGAGTTTGATCCGATGGCGTGTACACACCATCGGATCAAATTCCCCGCCGCCGGACGGCGCGGTGACGCGGCGGTGACGTTGACGCCGCCGCGTCATCGCCACGTCACCGCACCAGGAAGTAAAACACTTCCGCGCATGCGCCGAATCCATTCGGCGGCGGCGCGGCGGCGGTGGGGCACGACATGTCTGCTGGTAAGTGTACTAACCAGCAGACATGTCGGGCGGACAGATTCCACCGGATGGATTTCAAAGCATGCTTTGAAATCTGTCGGGTGGAGAAATCTGTCCGCTAGCCCATACATACGAGCGGAGATGTCTGCTGAAACGGTCCATCGGACCGTTTTCAGCGGACATATCCCCTCGTGTGTACGAGGCCTTATTCTACAAAATCCCTGACTTTGTGCAAGTGTACAAAGTGTGCAAGTGTAATGCCGCGTACACACGATCACTTTTTGTGATGAAAAAAAAACGTCATTTTATCTGACGAAACAAAACGAAGTTTTTCAAACTTCATTTTCAAAAACAACACCATCGTTTTTCCACAATGCTCTTGCAAAGCGCGGTTACGTAAGACACTTTCGACGGCACTCTGTTCCATTGAAGCTCCCATCTCATAACTTGCTTCTAAGCATTGCGCGGGTTTAAAAACGTCGGTCACTTTTTATGACACAAAAAATGACATTTTGAAAAACGACACAAAAAATTTAGGCATGTTGGAATTTTTTTTTGGTCGTTTTTTTTAAGACATAAAACAACGTTTTGCCCACACACCATCATTTTAAATGACGTTTTTTAAAACGTCGTTTTTTTTTCATCACAAAAAGTGATCGTGTGTACGCGGCATAAGAACTGGTGTGACAATAAGAGGCCCTGTCACTGTGAGAATATAATAAAATGTGACACAGGATTAGCATTTAGGGTTAATGCAAAGTTCTAGACTATTGTTTTTGAGCAGGGAAAACTGTGTATTTGACTTTCTCTGAATTCTGTAGTTCTGGATCAGGACTTTTGATCCTGTATTAGACTTTTGCCAGGTGCCTGCACTCTGTCTGAGAACACAGGTGTGCTGGGTCATTAAATACACAGAGGATAGCTCAGAACTCCCAGTTGGAGAGGGCTCCTGGTTGCAGACTAATGGCCCGTACACACGATCCTCACCCAGGGGTCAAAGTATCCCAGTCAAAAACCAAGAGACAGAGGTTCTCACAGAGGGGTCAGAGGTTTATAAAAAATAAAAAAATAAAAAGGGGAGTTGCCATCCGGGGGCCCTGGAGACCTCTGGGCCCTTTAATAAAAATAAATAAATAAATAAATATTAAAAAAAAAATAAAAAAAAAAGGATGGGTTGCCAAGTTTAGGTGATAAAGGCAGCTCCATAAGTTCTAGAATCAACCCTTTCAAGTTACCTATTAAGTACATGTGAATGCTTTGAGTGGATCTAAAGTGCTAATTATGATTTGGCTCCTCAATTCCATGTTGCCACCCTTATAGTTGCAGTGGAAAACCAAGTTTATCTTTTGTTATAAAACCTAAAGTGAATTCCCATGTCAAATTACTGACCAATCAGGTCCAAAAATGAGCTGGAAATTAACTCTACACGCGAGCTTTGAAAAAATTTGGAAATATTAAAGTACAGTTATTGCCATAATAACATCACTGAGAAGTTACCCCCGCAGCACGTTCCTGACCAATCAACAGGGAGCTTTTTAAGGCCGTCTCACGATAATTCATTAATGACCAAATAAAGGGGGCGACGTGGCGAAATTGAAAAGTCTGCAAAGTTAATTCGATAAATGGTCTTGAGAGGCTTGAGATTGGAAGGTTTTAAACCCAATTTAGTCTTCATGAGTTTCAGATTGCCGAGCACCTCTCTGCCAAGCCTGAGTAATTCTGCGCTCATCCGAGGAGCTTGAAGACTTGCCGGCAGAACGGCGGAGTGGCCAAAAGTCTCCTGCCAGCTTGGAACTCAAGAAGCCTGAAAGAAAAAAGAAGTCCTACACAGCAAATGTTGTTATGAAGATAGCGAGCGGTACAGGGCCCCGGGAAGGGAGGGCGATGTGATTCATGTTGTGACAAATGCCATGCAGAAAAAGGAATCTGCCGCTACGGCTAAGATGCTTAAGTGGAGAAAAAAAATAATTCTGGCAAACGCCCGGCCAGAGTCAAATAAGGAGAAGAGCTTTCCTCTTAAAACCTCATTACAATAAGAGAGAGAGAGAGGTGGAACAGATTTGATGAGTGAAGTAAAAGCATCAGATCTGGGAACGCTGTGCTTTCTGCAAAATGCCTTTGGCTTTTCTTTTTTTGATGGTGCCCAAGTAAATTTAAAAATAAATGTGGAGCTAAAGCTGAACTCCAGAAAAATAAGTCTTTGAAATACCTGCATAAGAATTAAACCTGTCAAAATATTGGTTATTCTGTTCAGCCTGTTTTACAATTCTCACACTGACACCTGACACTATTGGCGTTGGCACCTATTTTCTGATTGAGCTTTATAGCTTCTTTCCAATGTCACCCCTCCTCCTTCAGCCTGCTCATTGGACATTGAGTGAGCATACTATTTATTAATTGGATGGGGCAGACGTGATATGTGAAGATGGAAAATGGAACCAGAGAATAGTAGAGTAATCTTCCTGGCTGTGCAGTGTGAATCACTGGACTGGTCCTCTAGGCAGGTGCAGGCATTCTTCTTTCCTGAAGGTGGCACTGTGCCAAAGCTAGATACCAGGTGGAGTCTTATAAAGGGAATTGTCCCTTTATGGACTTTGTCAGTCCTCTCAGGGAACGTAAATTCAGTAGTACCTTGGATTACGAGCATAATCTGTTCCAGAAAGCGAGTTTCCCCCAAAGGAATCAATGGAAACTCAAATAATTTGTTCTAGTGTCACTGCTAGTGCATGCTGCCAGAAATGGGGGGGGGGGGGGGCGGAGACACTTGGAAACACTCAGAAACACTTGGAGACCACTCAGAGACTCTGAGATTCTCAGGGATGCTCGGAGACACTCAGGAAAAGTGTTTCAGATTGCTTTCGAGTGTCTCAGAGCATCACCGGTGCCCCCGCACCTCTGGCCACATGCCGTACTGCACACCCCAGAGGCTTAAAGAGTCAGGATTTAAAATAATAAAAAAATGCCGTATTGAGAAACATTTGTAAACCGCATTACTCGTGGAGCAACCTTTGCACCAATCCATTGGCGGGGGAGGAGTTTCCGCTCTGCAGAAGAGGATAAGAAAGTGCTGCCATAGTGTGTCTGATTGTGGGTTGGAGAGACAGATGGCACAGTTTGTGTGTAAGATCGCGTATTGGAGAAAGTATGCTTTGGGTGTTCATTTTAGTCAGAAGGATGTGAAACCAGTCCTGACTGACACCGGAGTGACAAGCTTGCCTTGTATACGGCAGGAGGCTATGAGTCTCTAGGACTGATCTGTGAAAAATGTTCTGGCCTGACCACGCCTTGGATCGTCTGTTGATGCTGTGGAGAGCATCTGTTCGAGGTTGTCCCTCCAACTCTACCTCCACGAATCCTACATGTAGTTGGGAATAATAATGTTGCTATCCCGGCTGGGAGTGATATCCCAAGCCCACTTGCCATTACCAGGGTCGTGCTGGAGACTGTTGAACTTGTCTCAACGACTACCCCAGGACCCAGTGCACCGACTGCTCCTCGAGGCGTTGGCCAGACCCAACTGTTCCCCCTGGTTTCCTGAGATACCCTTGAGGGAAGTACTAGAGCCGGATAAGCCAGCGAGACGTAAGAGTGGTGTGCTTGTGGGGAAAGTGATGCAAGTCGCCGTCAAAAGGGGATGCTATAGTGGTGCCAGCTAAGGCGCGTACTAAACGCAACTACATCCTGGCCGAAGAGTGTTTGAAGATTTTAGATTCGGATATTCCATCTAATGGTCTCTCGGAACTCTTTTCGGACCCTTTGTCTTATTCTGGAAAGTGGGGAGAGAGTTATGAAGAGTAAACAAGTAATGTGCAGGAGGATGAAGTGCCTGCTACTACTACCGCAAGTGTACAAATGACGCTGTCCGCCAGTGCAGCTCCGCTGATCAGCGTCGCCAGGTCCTTTGAAGAGGACGAAAGCCCATCCGATTACGCCCATGTCAAACCTTAAACCAGACCAAAAGCCTGATGTGGTCGCTGGGTGCACAGTTCTACGTGCTCCAGACACTCGGGTCTTACCCGGATATGGAGACCCTAAGACCCTGCCTCGGCTGTCAAAAACACATAATTATAAAGAGAGTGGCAGAAGACTACGGGTACTTAACCACTTAAGACCCGGACCATTAAGCAGGTAAAGGACCTGGCCAGTTTTTGCGATTCGGCACTGCGTCAATTTAATTGACAATTGCGCGGTCGTGCAATGTGGCTCCCAAACAAAATTGGAGTCCTTTTTCCCCCACAAATAGAGCTTTCTTTTGGTGATATTTGATCACCTCTTCGGTTTCAATTTTTTGCGCTATTAACAAATATAGAGCGACAATTTTGAAAAAAAAAAACAATATTTTTTACTTTTTGCTATAATAAATACCCCCAAAAAAAGATATAAAAAAAGGATTTTTTCTCAGTTTAGGCCGATACGTATTCTTAAACATATTTTTAGTAAAAAAATCGCAATAAGCATTTAACGATTGGTTTGTGCAAAATTTATAGCGTTTACAAAATAGGGGATAGTTTTATGGCATTTTTATTAATATTTTTTTTTACTTCTAATAGCGGCGATCAGCGATTTTTTTCGTGACTGCGGCATTATGGTGGACACATCGGACAATTTTGACACGTTTTTGGGACCATTGTCATTTTCACAGCAAAAATTGCTATAAAAATGCATTGCTTACTGTGACAATGACAATTGCAATTTAGGAGTTAACCACTAGGGAGCGCTGTAGGGGTTATGTATGTTTTTCTAACTGTAGGGGGGCGGGGCTGGATGTGTGACGTCACTGATCGCCTTTCCCTATATCAGGGAACAGATGATCAGTGACATTGCCACTGTGAAGAACGGGGAAGGTGTGTTTACACACACCTCTCCGTGTTCTTTAGCTCCGGTGACCGATCGGGGAAAAAGCGGCGGCGATCGGGTCCGTGGGTCCCGCAGCCGCGGTGACGGAGCTTCGGACCGGGTCGCTGGCGCGCACGCGACCTACGGCTGGGCACTTAAAGGGGACGTACAGGTACGTGCCTGTGCCCAGCCGTGCCATTCTGCCAACGTAAATGTACAGGAGGCGGTCCTTAAGTGGTTAACCAACTGCACAGAGGAGGTAAGTATAACATGTTTGTTATTTAAAAAAAAAAAGCCTTTACAATCACTTTAACCCCTTGATTGCACCTTGATGTTAATCCCTTCCCAGCCATTGTCATTAGTACAGTGTACAGTATTATCACTGATCACAGTGTTATGTTTTAAAACAGAAAACATTTTTTTTATTGTTTTCAAAAAAAAAAATTTTGTTTATATAATAAAAAAAAAAACAACAAAAAAACACATGATGATCAAATAGCACCAAAATAAAACTGTATTAGTGTGAAAAATATTATATAAATTTGCAAACAGTGTTGCATGACTACACAATTGGCAGTTACTGTGCTGAATAGCAAAAAATGCCCTGGTCATGAAGGGGGGTCAAACTTCACAGTTTTTTCTGGTTAAGGTCACTGCCCCACCTCCTGACCTCAGTTTTGTTTTTACTAACTTGCCCAAGCACCTCCACTTTCTGAAAAGTAGTACTGACCTTATTTAGGACTATGGCCCTTGGTTAACCCCCAGAGAAGATTGATAGTGACTATGAAATTCACTCCCTCTAGCTCTTTGCATTGTTGCTTATAGCAAATACGTCCCACCGTCTACACAAGTACTTACAATTTTGCAATATTGAAAGGTTAGGGCCCTTGGCTCGTTACGCAGGATACTAATGACTCTAAACTATCTTTGATTTTGGACCCCATTTAGAGTAGGTGTTTTCTGAATCTTTATATTTCTGGGCACGTGAGGCTATATGGCCACTACACTGGTTCTTATGCCGCGTACACACGATCACTTTACAGTATGTGATGAAAAAAAACAACGTTTTCTGTGAAGTAAAAAACAACGTTTTTGAAACTTCAATTTTCAAAGACGATGTTGCCTACACACCATCGTTTTTTCACAATGCTCTAGCAAAGCGAGGTTACGTTCACCACACTTTTCCATTAAAGCTCGCTTCATAACTAGCTTCTGGGCATGCGCGGGTTGAAAAACGTTGTTTTAAACAACGTTTTTTGCTACACACAGTGATTTTTTGTGAAACAAAAAACGAAGTTTTGAAAAACGACACAAAAAATTGAAGCATGCTTCAATTTTTTTTTGGCGTTTTTCACAAGACATAAAACAACGTTTCCCCCCCACACACAGTCATTTAAATTGACGTTTTTAAAAACGTCGTTTTTTTTTCATCACATAAAGTGATCGTGTGTACGCGGCATTAGATTTGGGGTGATTTTCTGAGGGACTGAAAGTGTATACACTATACTGTCCAAATAGGGTTACATTTGTTTGAGGTTTCTGCTTGCAGACGACTTCCTGCACTGTTTATGGTTTTCTTTTTCTTTTTTTTTCTTGTACTTTTCTTGCCTTAAAAAATAAATATAAAAAAAAAAAAAAGTCTAAACAATTGAATACAAAATTATTTAAAATGTTTTTTTTTTTTTCATCTTTTTTTTTTTAACATAGAGTAACCAGTCAGTTTCCCTGATCACTACCACATCAGTCATATGATGACACTGTACTGCAGTGGTGACAGTAAGTAAAATACAATAAAATTTCTTCATTTTCAAAACAAAATCTGAAAAAAATGTCAACTTCAAAAATATCACTATTCCTCTAACTAAATACCTCAGATTGACTGCTTTCCAAAAAGGGGTCATTTGGGGGAGATTTGTGCTGTCCTAGCATTTCAAGAAATTAGGCCATCAGTACATCAGAAATTATACATTTTCAAATCTATATCCCATAGTTTATACACGCTGTAACTTTCACACAACCCAATTAATATATACCTATTGGGATTTATTTTACGCGTAGCAGAATACATTTTGGTCTAAATTTATGACGAAATACAATTTTATTGGATATGTTTTATGACAGAAAGTCAAATTTAATTTTTTTCTAAATTTTAGATTTTTTCCTTAATATTGCAATAAATAAAAAATAAACAGAGGTGATCAAATACCACCAAAAGAAAGCTCTATTTGTGTGAAAAAAATGATAAAAATGTAATTCCTGTCTGTGTTCATGACTTCAAGTTACTTGGGCCAGCCTATTCGCCTTTGGGCTGCTTTTAGCTGATTCCTTGCTAGTAAAATACAATTCGTGCTTTTTTGTCTGTTACAGTGTGATGAATGTGCTTACTCCATTATGAATGGTAGTTTTACCAGAACGAGCGCTCCCGTCTCATAACTTGCTTCTGAGCATGCGCAGGTTTAAAAACGTCATTTTAGCTCACACACGATAATTTTTTACAACCCGAAAAACAAAATTTTTTTAAACGACGTGAAAAAATGCAGCATGTTCGAATTTTTTTTTGTCGTTTTTCAGAACACACACGATCATTTTAAATTACGTTTTTAAGAACGCCGTTTTTTTTCATGGCGAAAAATGATCGTGTGTACGCGGCATTAGAGTGGCTCGTGGGGAAAAGTTTGCCAACATGTAGCTCTCTGCCGGAGTGGGGGGGGGGTTGATGGGAGCTCAGTTGGAGTTCCCAGGGGGTCTGAAGCCTGTAGACCCTCATGGACTTACAAATTTTAGTTATGGACATTGCTGCCTTTGTGAATTACTGCTAGATCATGAACTTTAAAGGACTTGCTTTCATGGACTTTGCCAGCTACCCAGTCACTTTATGGGGCAGTAGAGAGCTTTGTAGCTTTGTATAGGAAACTATGTGGGAGAGGTATTTGAGAACTTTATTTGCTATTTGCGACTACCTCAGTGAAGGATCTTTGTTTAGTTGGATGGTCTGAAGTCATGTGCATGCATGGTGTAAAAAGAACAGGGCTTATATAGAGGGGAACAGTGGCGGCTGGTGCTCAAAATTATTGGGGTGTGCAAACAAACAAAAACAAAAAAACAATTGCAGCCTCACTGTGCCCATCAAATGCAGCCACTGTGCCCATCAAACAAAAAACTGTGCCATGCCATCAATTGTCGCCACTGTGCCATGCCATTGTCGCTATTGTGCCATCAATTGTTGCCACTGTGCCATGCCTTCAAATGCAGCCATGCAACACAGCCACTGTGCCATCATTTATCGCCACTGTGCCCATCAATTGTCACCACTGTGCCATGCCATCAAACACAGCCACTGTGCCATCAATTGTCGCCACTGTGCCCATTAATTGTCACCACTGTGCCAAGCCATCAAAGCAGCCACTGTGCCATCAATTGTCACCACTGTGCCATCCATTGTCGCCACTGTGCCATGCCAAACGCAGCCACTGTGCCATCAAACGCAGCCACTGTGCCATGCCATCAAACGCAGCCACTGTGCCATCAATTGTCACCACTGTGCCCATCAATTGTCACCACTGTGCCCATCAATTGTCACCACTGTGCCATCAAACGCAGCTACTGTGCCATGCAATCAATTGTTACCACTGTGCCCACATCAATTGTTACCACTGTGCCCACATCAATTGTCGACACTGTGCCCTTTAATTGTCGACACTGTGCCCTTTAATTGTCGACACTGTGCCCTTTAATTGTCGCCACTGTGCCCTTTAATTGTCGCCACTGTGCCCTTTAATTGTCGCCACTGTGCCCTTTAATTGTCCATCCATGGTCCCTCGATGTCTTCTCACACCCTTGATGACGCTTCAGCCAACATGTTACTGGTAACCAGAGCTGAAACCGGTGAACCTGATTGGCTGAGACGCCTGTCAGTCTTATCTAAGGAACGCCCCCTGTGCATCCCCTGGATAACTATTTGGAACCTGATTACAGCCTGAGGGCTCTAATTGGAAAGCCTATCATAGCCGCTGGCTCTGATAGGCACTTCCAAGGTCAACCAGGTGCCGTTATTCAGATGGCCAGCGCTCACCAGGGGGCCGGCCATCTGAATAGTGGGTGGCAGCAACAATACACAGATTCAGGCAATGCATGAATCTGTGTATTGTATTCAGTGGCGGTTTGGGAATGAGAGGGGGCGGCGCTCCTGCGCCCTCTATGGACACACCACCACTGAGGGGAATGAAGTTAGAGAAGATACAGTACATGGGTCTAATGAGCAGAATGCTGTCTAGAGGAAGCTATTTTGCCGTTGCTAATGACTACAATGTCTATGTCACATGCCAATGCGACCAACCAGCCAAAAGATGGGTGACATGACCAAGGTGATGGTTACTCTTTTAGATATGGAAGTTTTGTGCTTGGCTCCTTCACTAGTGACTGGCGTACTATTTGTTTGGACCAGAGCTGTGGCATAGAGTACCTAGGGACCCAGGCTGGAGTCACGGGAGAGAGAGACGTGGAAAGCAAGTGCAGAGAATGGAAGAAGTGCATTTCCTGTATCCAGTAATCCAGTAGCAACAATTAGATATGTCACTCGGAGAAAGATTGTTGAGTTGGTGGGGATGGGCACATGCTCCGCGGTACTGGCTCAGAAATGCTACACAGCTTGTGGGGAAGTGGTGTTTTCTAAAAGTAGCTGTGCCCAGAGTGCTTAGTGTTAACAGTGTGAAGAATATGGCCATGGATTACAAGGAGTTAACTGTGCAAGTTGCTGTTTGCTTCTAAAATCTGGAGACCTGCCTTAATGTTGATTTCACATGACCGCAGCTCCTGCTTATGATTCAGGCTTTAGCGAGTGCAGTTCTGAATTTTCCCCACTAGGATGCCTCTAGTCTCACCCACACCCCCAGAACTACAGCTCCCAAGAGACCTTTCCCTACAAACAGTGTGTAGATAGGCTCTTGACAGTATTGTTTTGCTGGGAAAGAATGTATATGTGGAGAGAGGTGGTGGGTAGGTGAGTTCTGTAGTTCAGCAGGTGGAGCTGGCAATATTGGTTGGGATTTCAGTGCAAGAAAGGAACTGTGCTGTGAGCCCCAACCGGAAGCTAGGATCACACTGGATTTATAGAAGAGCATCACATATTTTTCTGTAATTGCAATGTTTTTAAACTGATAAAACAGGGAAAATGCATATGTTGCAGATATGTATTGCATATATTTTTTCCATTTTCCCTAAGATACACTCTAAGGTGAACCTGCTGAGCAAAGCAACAGGTTTACTTTAATGTATGGAACATAACATACATGTACTTACCTTCAACTCATTTTTCCACTACCATTCTGTCTGACATGTTTGTGTATGTCTAAGGTGGTTGTAGCCATATTAGTGCAATTGTTACCTAAAATTGACCTATTGCTGTGCACACTCTCACCGCCCTTATATGACAGCGTTTGGGTCTTGGGACTGTTTTAGGAACCTGGGGCTGCATTGGGATGAGGCAGGGCAACCGTCGCCTGTTACCCATATGCTGTGTTCAAATCAGAGGGGTGAGAAACCCAACAGAAAGCATATACACTCACCTGGGACTTTATACACCTGTTCTATTGCTTGGTAACACAAATCAGCCAATCAACCCAACTCAATGCATTTAGGCATCTAGATGTGGTGAAAACAACTTACTGAAGTTCAAACCGAGCATCAGAATTGAGAAGACGGGATTTAGAGGGGTTGTAAACCTTTGTGTTTTTTCACCTTAATGAATACTTGCAGTGTCCGCCCCCCCCCGTTTTACTTACCTGAGCCCCGAATTTCCATGGGCATGATCCCACGTCACTCTCTCCACGGCTTCTCAGCTCTTCATTGAATAGATTGATAGCAGCGCAGCCATTGGCTCCTGCTGCTGTCAATCAAATCCAATGACGTGGGTGACGGGGGCATGGTCGAGTTATACACTCGGCGGCTATGGACGCTGAATGTATGACATAGGAGCACGCCTGCAAGGTAACCTCCTTGTGAGAGAGCTTCCCAGAGGTGGTTATCTATTGCAGGGAGGAGCTGAGAGAGCCGCCGTGGGACCCCAGAACAGGAGGACTGGGGCCACTCTGTGCAAAACTAACTGCACAGTGGAGGTAAGTATGATGTGTTTGTTTTTGTTTTTTAAACGGAAACCTTTACAACCACTTTAAGCAACTTTGAACGTGGTGTGGTTGTTGGTGCCAGATGGGCTGGTCTGAGTTTTTTTAAAACTGCTGATCTACTGGAATTCTCACACACAACCATCTCTCGAGTTTACAGAGAATAGCTCGGAAAAGAGAAAATATCTCTTGACTGAATCAAAGCTGTTCCCGGCTTCGTTTCAGTCTCTCTCTGGGCACTGGAGGCGGCGGATCAAAAAAAAAGCTCACATCGGACTTTTGATGTCGGAATTTCCGATCGTGTGTACGGGACATAAGTCAATACTGTAGATCACAAAAGATAAAAGGCATAAAGCAGAAAAACTTTGGATGATGCTGGGGATACATGAAATTTGACTTCAAACACTGTGCAGCTTTTTGGGAAAATCAGGAACATGCAAGGAGATATAAATATTGCATAAAAAAATGTACTGTTGTCATGGTTGTAAGCAAACAGTTTGAACATTTTTAGATTTTTGGAATGTTACAGCTGGCAAATAGTAGCAAATGCAATTTTGTAAAATTGAAAAATGCAAAAAGTAGCAAATGCTGGCAAATATTAGTAAATGCAATTTAAAGTTAACTCTTTTAACATTTGTTTGCAAAATTATCTAGCAATTACATTATTAGATATATTATTAAAGTGGCATATTTTTTTTTTTTTAAATGTCAAATTTTAATGTCTGACTGCAGAACACTTTTTAATGATGTGCTCTCTGCAAATTTATGCGCTCTCAGTTGCAGTCACGCGGTGTGCGTCCAAATTATAGACAAAGAGGCTGTGCGACTTGCACTTGCTATATGGTGTTCCTGCAGAGGTCAGCGAGAAGTCAGCACAGCGTAGAAAGCCATATTTGCAAATGTTGAACTCCATAAAGAAAGCTGATAAAGTTATTTCAGGCACAATCTCAGAAGGACATATGTTACGTTTCTCCAGACTGGCAGCCAGTAAAATCACCATCTGTGCAGCAGGTGCACTCGGTAAAAAACTCTGCCGACTGACAAGACTTGGGCTGTTGTGGAGCTGCAGCCAGGTATTCAGCTGCTACGACTGCCTGGAAGTTAAAATATAACCAGAAACTGAGCTTTATATTCACAAGGCTAGCTAAACGCACATTCATTTTAGAGGGGTTGTGAACACGCCGACATACATGGCTCTTTATGTGTGTCCTAGCTAAAAGTGCACCTGGACCCAAAAAAATTAAGAGCCAATATGTTTTAGGACAGTTTTTTTTTATTTATTTTTTGCTTTTTTTCAGTCTTTGCACCCTCTGAAAATACGCAGAATCTCAAGGCACCCCAATCTAAAATGGGGGGATGCCTCCCTGTAACATCACATCATCAGTCCTCAGTCCCCACAAAATACATCCGAGTCTTTAGTCCTCCCCCTTTACCATCAGAGTCCTCAGTCCCCCTTTTAAAATCAGAGACCTCAGTCCATTATAAAAAATAGTAAAAAGGAAAAAAGTGTTAAAAAAAAAAGAAGGAAAACAATGAATGAAAAAGTGTATTATTTTTATTAACCACGGTTAGTCACGCTTTAACTGACTTTAACTTTGTCCCTAAACAAAATTGACCGTATTTGCCGGCGTATAAGGCCCTGTACACAGGATCAGACATGTCCGAGGAAACATGTCCGACGGACCGTTTTCATCGGACCAGGCTGAATTGTCTGCTGGCCTGATGTGCGTACACACCATCAGACCAAAATCCCCTCGGACCAGAACGCGGTGACGTAGAACACAACGACGTGATGAAAAAACAAAGTTCAATGCTTCCAAGCATGCGTCGACTTGATTCTGCGCATGTGGGGGATTTTGGTCCGATGGTTTGTGTACTAACCATCGAACCTGTCCGATGAAAAGGTTTCCAGCGGACATGTTTTCAAGCATGTTTGGAAATTTTTGTCCGCTGAAAAACAGTCCGATAGGCCGTACACACGATCGAACATGTCCGCTGAAACTGGTCTGCGGACCAGTTTCAGCGGACATTTTTGATCGTGTGTACGTGGCCTAAGACGACTGGGCGTATAAGACGACCCCCTAATTTTCCAGCAAAAATGTTGGTTTTGGGATATACTCACCTTATAAGATGACCCCTTTCCTACTAGTAGTCATGCCTTGCCTCACCTCACTGTGCCATTACATGCCAGACTGTGCCCAATTACATGCATCACTGTGCCCAATTACATGCATCACTGTGCCCCACTACATGCCTCACTGTGCCCAATTACATGCCTTAGTGTGTCACTGCTTACCTTATCCGTGACATGCAGATCGCGGCCGTCCATGTTTCAAAAGCCGCACCTCCTCTTTCTGCTGTTCCGTGATAGGCGGAACACTCAGCTTCCCAGCTGAGACGAGAGGGCATCCGTGATAGGCGGAACACTAAACACAGTGTCTCCTGGGAATCTGAGTGTTCTGCCTACCAGCACTGCACTTCCGCTCAGCCAACCAGCTGCCGTTATTCATGTAATCGGCGCCCTAAGGTCCGGTTATATGAATAGACCAGCGGCAGCTGGCAACAATAACATACATTCATGGCTGCAATACATGAATATATGTTATTTGCGAGAGGGGGTGGCGCTGCAGCGCCCTCTATAGACGGCTGCCAGAACTGCATAAGTTAAAGTTAAAATGACAAAGCAAGCCAAATAAAAATTCTTAAAGGCCCCCCTTTTTTTTTGTGACTACAGGAAGGGGGGGGGGCGCCCGTGCTTCCCTATGGACGGGTCACCACTGCACAAATGTCTTTATGGACCTTGCTTTCTACTCTGTTACGCGGTCATGTTGGAACAGGAAGGGGCCACCCCCAAACTGTCCCCACAAAGTTGGGAACATAAATTGTCCAAAAGTCTTGGTATGCTGATACCTTTAGGCCGGATTCACACTAGTGCGGTGCGAATTTCATCTTTATTATCTCTGCAGAGAGATAAGAGAACTGTTCAGCAGATCATCTCCGTTTTAGCTGCAAATTTGGAGACCTGGGAGAGGGGAGGGGGAGGGGGGAAGTGTATTGAGGTGAATGAGACAAATCCTGAAGAGAAATGAACACATCTGCAAATTAGATGCGTGCCCATAGAAGATAATGGGCCTAAATTCGCACCTGAGCCGCCCCGCAATGCCTAGAAAACGCACACGTTTTTTTGGCAATGCGCAGTGCGAATGCATCGCACATATGTGAACCAGCCTCATTAAAGACATAGGGCCAGATTCACAGAGCCATTACGCCGGCGTTACAGGAGATGCGCGGCGTAAGTCTAAATCTGCGCATGCGTATTGATGCGCCGCATCCCCAAAACGATATACGCATGAAATCTACTTTTTTTGGACCTGCGTAATTTCGATAGACCAGCGTATCCGTCCGCGCAAAACTGCGCTAGACACACCATTGATTTGCTATTCAAATATGCAAATGAGGGAGTTACGGGGATCCACAAAAGTAAGTTGGTGCAGCGCAGGCTACGCGCTGTGCGCAACAGCTGCACGTCCTGTCTAAAATTAGTCCATAGAAAAGGTGGAATAAAATTAGACAATCCGTCTATATGTCAGCTAAAGCAACACTGTTAGTGAGGAGCTGAGCAGTCACACTTGCTGCACAACAAACTGTATGCCAACATGCCAGGGGCATCCATGCTCATAGCTATACTACTGACTTTAGATGAGCAAAGAAGGAGGAGG
This sequence comes from Rana kukunoris, assembly GCA_029574335.1. Lineage (NCBI taxonomy): Eukaryota > Metazoa > Chordata > Amphibia > Anura > Ranidae > Rana > Rana kukunoris. The sequence continues at coordinate 512,387,646 of CM056052.1, forward strand.
GCACAGAGGAGGGCATGGAGGAGGGCACGGGAGAGGGCACGGGAGAGGATTTTTTTTTTCTTCCAAAAACGTTTTATTTGCTTTTATAAACTAAAATTAAAAATACATTCATATATACATCAATACATAATATACATACAAATTACAAACACAGTCTCACTATCTTTCAATAGCCCTTTAAAACCTTGATGGATATAATAATCTAATCTAATGCCGCGTACACACGATCATTTTTTGTGATGAAAAAAAACAACGTTTTCTGTGAAGTAAAAAACTACGTTTTTGAAACGTCACTTTTCAAAGACGATGTTGCATACACACCATCGTTTTTTTCACAAAAAGCAAGGTTACGTTCACCACTCTTTTCCATTGAAGCTCGCTTCATAACTAGCTTCTTAAACAATGTTTTTGCTACACACGGTGACTTTTTGTGAAACAAAAAAACGACGTTTGAAAAACGACACAAAAAATTCCAGCATGTTGGAATTTTTTTTTTGGTCGTTTTTTTTAAGACAAAAAACGACGTTTTGCCCACACACGATCAATTTAAATGACGTTTTAAAAAACAACGTTTTTTTTCATCGCAAAAAACGACCGTGTGTACGCGGCATTCTACAATATTCTTATCTGATACAAGCCCCTCACTCTTCACTTGATATATCACACACGCATAGACATCTTTGTTATGAGTGATTCTGAGGTGTCTCGCATCTTCAGATTCACCCCTCATGCCATCCTGGAATTAACCACAACCCTGCAGGAGCCCAACACCAGCCCAACACATGACAGCTACATATACAATCCTAGCCCCATCCCCACAGATTTCGAACAGAACATGTATGGGGACAGCTGGCTGGTTGGTGAGTGACATGGGTGGCAGGCATGACTGTCCCCCCCCATGATGCTGAAATCACAAGGGGCACATGCACTACTAACATCCTCCTGTCTTATCCCTTCAGGGTGACTTTGCATATGCACTGGGACCCCATCTCATGACTCCTATCCGGAACCCCCCATGGTACCCTGTTGTATTCCCCAAACTTTGTATGCCAGATCATCGGTGCATGTTGCATGCTGCACACCTTCCAGTGAGAAAGGGCCTGGAGATTGACATAAGTGATGACCTGACCCCTGAACCAGACAATCCCCCCCTAACCGAGGCTACCCCGTCTTCTGAGGGAAGAGCAGCCAGGAGACAGCTCACATTAGGCATCTTTGCACGTTAAACACACACATTAATCATGGCACAATGAGAATGCATGCATGCACACCACTGTGGTCCCTAGCACAGACACATCACATCCTCATCAAATTGGATTAGCACAAGCCCACCATGCAGGACTTGTGAGCAGCAAGGCCACGCCACGGCTCCAATTATGTCACTGTACATTCATACACCATTCACATGGACCTGGGGATCACTTCTCCACCACAAATGAGGGTGACACCCCTTTTCCGGCAGGAATGTCACCCCCACATTCCAAAATCATTCACAAACAGAACCAAAAAAAAATCACTCTGCAAAACAGTCCCAAAATATCTCAAAGACAAGTCACAAAGCAACAAACGCAAACACACAACAGAACAAAAGCACCTTGCTGTATAGGAAGGGATACAAAGGGATGTACTTTTGCAAAGGAAGGGCGTTTGTGTCTGTCTATTTATGCGCCGTTCCCGAGTTGTGAGCATGCGCAGAGAGGTGTTGACCATGGTCTGCTTCATGTGAGCATGCGCGATCCGGCCGGCCCTTCATTTGCATGGGGTCACGGCTCATTTCAATGTAACACGCCCACGTCCTTCCCAATTTGAATTACTCTGCCTTACACCTCGGGAATTACGTTGCACCTGCGCAAATTTCTGCGCAAATACTACGAGGATACGGTGATTGCACCTCTGCATTGCGCCGGTCTAACGTAAAGGAGGTGCGCTACGCCGGTCAAAATATGCGCCAATGTACGTGAATCTGGCCCAATATATTTAGAAATGTTCTGCGAATTGGATGCAGTTTAAGCAGCACTCAATTTTGATAGGTGTGAACCCGGCCTTAGAGTTCCCTTCACTGGAACTAAGGGGCCAAGCCCAACCCTTGAAAAGCAACCCCACACCATAATCCTCCCTCCATAAAGACATGGATGAGTGAGTTTAGGGTGGAGCAACTCAACTGGCCTGCCCAGAGTCCCGACCTCATCCTGACAGAACACTTTTGTGATGAATTAGAGCCTTCTAGTCCAACATCAGTGCCTGACCTCACAAATGCTCTTCTGGAAGAATGGTCAAATATTCCCATGGACACACTCCTAAACCTTGTGGACGGCCTTCCCAGAAGAGTTGAAGCTGTAATAGCTGCAAAGGGTGGGCCAATGCAATATTGAACCGTACGGACTAAGACTGGGATGCCATTAAAGTTCATGTGTGTGTAAAGGCAGGCGTCCCAATACTTTTGGTAATATAGTGTATACAGTATATCATAGCTTTTAGACTTTCACAGAAACCAATCAGTATACACTTATTTGATTTTTTTAAATTAAAGACATGGAGCAGAATACATTTTGGCCTAAGTTTGTGACGAAATTAGATTTGATTGGATATGTTTCATGACAGAAAGTAGTAAATATCATTACCTGGTCATATATTCAGGTACTCATACAGCTTCTATTTAAAAAAATATATATGTAAAAATGAACTCTGACATAAGCAAACATTGTCTATATACAAAAGGCATAAATATTCTTACTTGGTGTGCTTTTTTTCCAGATATGTGCAGTAATGCAGTGTGAGACTTTCTCGAAGCTTCCTGCAATAAAGACCAATCACTGCTGCTTTCTTTCCTTGTGCAGGGTGACTGGTCCTGTCTTTGCCCCCATCTGTAATTTTCTGCAGGCAGCCTGTTATGGGTGGACCTTCTAGGCCCCTCCCACAGCTCTGCTCCCTGCAGCGGCTATACAGCACAGTGATGATCTCACCACAACTGGCTGCCTGGAAGTAAAATGTGTGGAATTTCTAATGTTTGCAACAATTTAAAGAATGATGTTGGTGCCTGGAGTGACTCTTTAACATCTTTTGGATGAGGAAAAAAATTTAAAATGTCTGGAAATGATGGCGACATTGCTTTAATCAGATTTAATGGCTCTGTGACTTGCAGTTTCAACGAAAGAAATGGAAATCTATTTTTACACTTTTTTTCTCACCTGCTGTGCTGCTTTTGGGCTCTGCCAAATTTGTGTCAAGGCACGAAAATCTTTTATTTTTATTTTTTGCGAAGAGTCAGGGGAATATTTTCAGCAGTAAAGAGGAGGCTTGTTTTTCCTGTTGCAGGGAGATTACCTGCTTCATGAGAACAAAGTTCCAGGGATTTCATCGTTCAAAGAGGAAGCAAAGGTGATGTGTCAAGATTCCTTTATTGTCCTTTGTCCGAGAAATACGTGACTAATAAGTGAAAATATGTTAAATGAAAAAAGAATTTCAACAGAAGTCTTGGAATCGTCTGTTTCCGCTGTAAAGGAAGTTTAAATTATGTATTTGTAAGAATCTCACTGTCACATTCATGGCTTAGTTTGGAAGCTATCGTATATTTTCTTTGAATGTTTGTTATTTTTTCTTTTTTTCTTGTGGTAATTACTTGAAAGTAACTTACACATTTTATACTTTTCCATATTTTCATAAACATATTTCATACATAGGTATTAAAGAGCGCCCTCTAGTGGCTGACTGTATGTAAGAAAGTGCAATCAGCATAGTAACATTATATGAAAAACAATATATAACTATTATATAACCAAAAGTATGTGGATACCCATCCAGGAGTTTCCAGTGAAGAATTGTATGTTAAAAAAGTAGGTTACATGTAATCAGGCAAAGTCTTGCCGTATACTACTAGTAAAAGCAAATAGTGATCCCAAGTCTGACCACTGCTTATGAAAAACAGGAAAAGCAGGCCATTTACTGCACTGCTGATCTGTCCTTTTGGAAATGTTAGCTGTCTGACTGTTATGTTCACTTTTCTTGCTGCATCATCCTGGCTGTCAACACACCCCATGCAGCCTCAGAACCAAGAAAACTTGCAGAAGTTGTGTTTTGTATGGATAAGTTATGACAGGGTCAAGTGGAAGAATGGTCTTGCAGAGGACAAAGTAACCAGCATTGTCTGTGGTCTCCTTGTAGCTGATCTTGTCCCATTACTGACTTATTAAACCTTGTTTTACACTGTGTCTCCTTGTTAAGGAGGCCATATTGGAAGAGGAGCAGGGATTTTCTTCCTTGTGTTAAAGCTGCCCCTCTGATCACAGTTCATCTGATGATCAGAGCCGGCCCTACCATGGGACCCAATGGTACCCATGGTACCAGGCGGCATATTGGAGGGAGCGGCAATCCGGCCGCCGGCCGGCAGAATTTGAAAGTCACTCTCACTCTCTTACATACGAGCACCGCAGAGAGCCGTGCTGACAGCGTCGGCTGGCGCCTAGCAACCAGAAATACAGAGACCCAGTGAGTGATTTGTGATTACATCAGGAGGAGGAGGAGGAGCCGAGGAGGTTGCGACCGCCCCAGCATTCACAGCGCGCCGCTCCTCCGCGCCAAATTGCTCCGCACGAGTCGACCGACTGTCTGCACCTCCTCCATGATCGAGTCCTGGGTCTGTGCTTGCTGCCTGTGGACGTGGACCGGACGACGCCGACCACCACCGACCAGGCTGTCTGACTGACAGTGTGAGCCCTCCCCCTCTAAGACAGTGAGTGACTCCTCTTAAATAAAATGCAACTAAACTAAAATGGAATCCATGAGCAATAAATAAGAGCTGCCCTGCCTAGGCCCCAGCACATGCCACACAGACATGGATGGTACTGTGCATCATGACTGACTCCTAAAGAAAAGGTAACTAAACTTACAGTTCAGTAGCTGTGGCATGTGCTGGGCCGGGCCTGGGCAGCTGTGCACTGCCTGTCTTATCTATGTGCAAACTAGTATTCATTTATTTGTCCAGTGGCCGGCGACTGGTGCTCAAAATGTTTTGGGGGGAGGCGGCGCAAACGAAAAAAAAAACGATTGCAGCCTCACTGACTGTGCTCATCATATGCAACCACTGGGCCCATCAATTGTCACCACTGTGCCATGCCATCAAACGCAGCCACTGTGCCATGCCATTAAACGCAGACATGGTTCCATCAATTGTCACCACTGTGCCATGCCATCAAACGCAGCCATTGTGCCATAAATTGTCACCACTGTGCCATACCATTAAATGCAACCACTGTGCCATCAATTGTCACCACTGTGCCATACCATTAAACGCAGCCACTGTGCCATCAATTGTCACCACTGTGCCATGCCATCAAACGCAGCCACTGTGCCATCAATTGTCACCACTGTGCAATCAATTGTCACCACTGTGCCATACCATTAAACGCAACCACTGTGCCATTAATTGTCACCACTGTGCCATCAATTGCCTTTTGGTGGGCGTATTTATTATATATTTTTTTTTTGGGGGGGGGGGGCAGCATTTCATTCTTGGTCCCAGGCAGCACCATGTCTTGGGCCGGCACTGCTGATGATGGTTGAGGGAATACTCAAGATGCAGCAGCAGGAGGGTGTAGGAAGCACAGATCCTCAGAATGAATGAAACAGAAGCAGGGAGATCCTTGTACTGCAGGTCCTCAAGTACAACTTCCAATGCAGCAAGGAGAACAGTGAGCAGCACAGTAGTGGCATCACCAAATCCCGCTCCAGCTCTGATGAGTTTACAGCAACCTGGACCGTGTGTATATGTTGCAAGCCAACTGTTTGCTTTCAGATGAAAATGATTAGGTAGCTCTACAGCCAGCCAATAATCTTGAGAAACAGTTCACACTGGAGTGAGAGCAATAACTTTAGGCCCATTATTCACGATAAGTTATAAACTGATGACCTGTAGCTGCTTTTAAAGCATCACATATGAAAAATTAAGGGTACAGTAGTTTGTCACTATTGCATTGGAGCACACAGTTCTTAGCTTGACATGTTCGATATCTATTTACTTTGCGCATCACCAAAAATTTGTTAATATGTGTATATATAAATATATATATATATTGTGTTTGTGTGCCCTAAAATGAACTTTTGTTTATTTTTATTGAAAAGTTGTGCTTGATAAACTATTGTGTTAATATCGTGTAAAATAAACAAATGGAACTACAACTACAGTGAAACTTCAGATTGCGAGTAACGCGGTTAATGAGCATTTTGCAATATGAGCATTTTTTTTAAAATCTTGACTCGGTTTGCGAGTGTTGCCACAGCTGTGTGCAGTACCGCATTTGGCCTAAAGTGTGGGGGCGCCGGAGCCGAGCAGAGCCATTCAGAAATACTTGGAAATACTCAGTTCCCAAGCCTTTTCTAGGTTTTCCGAGTTCAGCAAAGGTGTCCCCAAGCCTTTCCGAGTATTTTTAAGGCTCAGTGGCGCCCCCACCTCTGGCCACATGCGGTATTGCATGCCATAGAAGTCAATGCGGAACAAATTATTTTTGTTTCCATTGACTTCTATGGGAAAACTTGCTTTGATATGTGAGTACTTTGGATTACGAGAATTCTCCTGGAACGGATTATGCTAGTAATCCAAGGTTCCAATGTATCTTATTTTCCAGGGTTTCTTCTTTCAGAAAATATATAAGCTGCATTTATGGGAAATTTTGAGGTTGCAGATGGGCATTGATCAGGCTACATTGATGGGCACTGACTCTTATTTTGCTTTAAAGTTCTTTATGTAACCGCTTAACGCCCGCCGCGCGACTATGTACGTCCACAGAATGGCGCGTACAGGCAGATGGGCGTACATGTACGTCCCTTTCTTCTAGCGGGTCGGGGGTCCGATCGGGACCCCCTCTGCTGCATGCGGTGGGTGGCTTACCTCCGGGAGCGATCCAGGACGAGGGGGCGGCTGTTCGTTTTTGTCCGCCCCCTCGTGATCGCTCCCAGCCAATCCCCTGAGCCTCCGCCGTGTCACTTCCTCTGCCTGTGTAATGTAAACACTGGCAGAGGAAGTGATGTGAGCTCTCCTCTCGGCGGTATTTTCAATCCGCCGAGAGGAGAGAAGACTCACAGTAAGTTGCACCAACACTACACTGACACCACACACATAGGCACATTTAACCCCTTCCGATCACCCCCCCCCCCAGCCCCCTGTCACACTGTCACTGATTGCAGTGATCATATATTTACTGATCACTGCATTTAGTGCCAGTGTGACAGTTAGTGTGACAGGCAGTTAGTGTTAGGTCCAGGGTAGCCCCGTACCCCCCCTAATAAAGTTTTAACCCCTTGATCACCACCCTAGTTAACCCTTTCATCCCCTATTGCCAACGTCACTAAGCGATCGTTTTTCTGATCGCTGTATTAGTGTCGCTGTTACCGCTAGGTAGCTAATTTTTTTTATTAAATTTTTTTTTTTACTAAAGACATGTGGCTGAATACATTTTGGCCTAAATGTTTGACTAACATTTTGTTTATTCGATTTTACTTATAACAAAAAGTAAAAAATATTGATTTTTTTCAAAAAAAATTTTTTTGTTTATAGCGCAAAAAATTTAAATCGCAGAGGCAATCAAATACCATCAAAAGAAAGCTCTATTTGTGGGACGATAAGGACGCAAATTTTGTTTGGGAGCCACATCGCATGACTGCGCAATTGTCTGTTAAAGCGACGCAGTGCCGAATTGTAAAAACGCCTCTGGGCATTTAGCAGCATATTGGTCCGAGGCTTAAGTGGTTAAAATGTAAAAAAATTTCCTGAAACTTTCCTCTTAAAATAAGGGTGCGTGTTATACGCCTGTGCGTGTTATATGCCGATAAATATGATATATGATCTATTATGTTAACATTTTATGCACATGTACAAGCCCATTAAGTAAAACACTGTAAAGGGAATATGCAGTAAAATCTTGGATTGCGAGCATAATTCATTCCTGAACATGCTTGTAATCCAAAGCACTTGTATATCAAAGCAAATTTCCCCATAAGAAATAATGGAAATTCAGATGATTCGTTCCTCAACCATTTATTCATAGGTCCTTCAGTTTATAGTCCATATTAAAAAATTACAGCAAAGTGATAGGTTGTGTAACCATAAAATGTCCATCCACAAATGGAAGCCTCCCCAAGGGGATTAGAGGCAGGAGCTACAGAGTATAAAAGAGAAGAGAGGCGCCTCTAAGTATAGCAATATGTTGCTACAGTAAATGTTGTACCTCCATTAAATGTAACCATATTGCTACACTTGCTTCAAATTTAATAAAAAAAATTGTCTTGCTCTCAAACCAAGTTACTCTCAAACCAAGGTTTTACTGTAATGATGTGCATTTAACCAAAGCTACCAATCAGCATTCTACATATTCTGGCTGCTACCAGTAAATGCATTTTGCCTTTTGTCTGTGAGAATTTATGGCATTTCTTTCTTAAACAATAAATTGATAACTCAGTATTCACTTCATTAGTATGTTTTGCCATAGAGCGCAATTAATATAAACACATACAATCGCTAACAGTGCTGTGGCATGCTCAGTGAGCGTCGAAGTAGGTTTTAGCAGATCAGAAACAAAAATTGCATAAGTGGCATATAAAGCTGCCTTATGCATACAAAGTTACCTTCAGGCTTCTAATAAATTCATAAAAACTTATTTTTTTCCCTTGTATGAAAAAAAAGTATCATCTCCTGGCAGGCAATCACTTTAATTAAGAGGATCACCTAGAGCAACACATGTCCTTCAAAAACTTACGTTATATATTTTTTTTTACTTTTTGAATTTCAAAGTTTTGGTGGTAAGAGTGGAATAGCTGAGTCGCTGAACCTCAAAAGAATTTGTAAGCTTTCATGACAGTGACAAAATCACCGTGGTGCCTTCTTCATAAGAGAAGAATCTTAACTCAGCCGAAGAAGAAGGGGATTTAATACACATAGCCGGGAGCAAGTGTTTCCTCCAAAGGTCAGGAAACTTTATTTAGTGTGAAAAAAGGAACGTTTGGAATATTAGAGAAACTGTGATTTACAAGGCTCGTTAGGGGCTGCTAAAAACCATGAATTAAACATGTGATTAGCTTTTAATTAATAATGGATATCATTCATGAAGCGGTTGGATATAAGAGGTATTACAAAAAAATACTCCTTTTTGGCGAATTGTTCTTGAGTCTTCAACATAAAAAGTTATAGAGGCAATGAAATATGTCTACAGTGAGAAGGAACTCAGCTTACAATTTTTTTTAATATCTACAAATAGGTTTAAGAAAAACATACCATTAACCACTTAAGCCCCGGACCATTTTGTAGCTAAAGGACCAGGCCACTTTTTGCGTTTCGGCACTGCGTCGCTTTAACTGACAATTGCGCGGTTGCGCGATGTGGCTCCAAAACAATATTGACGTCCTTTTTTTCCCCACAAATAGAGCTTTCTTTTGGTGGTATTTGATCACCGATAATGCCGCGTACACACGATCACTTTTTGCGATGAAAAAAAACGACGTTTTCATTCATGAAAACTACCTTTTTCAAACGTAATTTTCCAAAACGACGTTGCATACACACCATCGTTTTTCTACAAAGCTCTAGCAAAGCGTGGTGACGTACACCACGTTCGACGGCACTCTTTTCCATTGAAGCTCCGTCTCATAACTTGCTTCTGAGCATGCCTGGGTTTAAAAACGTCGTTTTCAACATCGTTTTGCCCACACACCATAACTTTTTATGACACAAAAAATGACGTTTTGAAAAATTACACAAAAAATTCAAGCACGTTCAAACGACGTTTTGCCCACACACGATCAATTTAAATGACGTTTTAAAAAACGTCGTTTTTTTTCATCGCAAAAAACGACCGTGTATACGCGGCATAAGTGTTTATTGATTGGTTTGCGCAAAAGTTATAGCGTCTACAAAATAGGGGATAGTTTTATAGCATTTTTATTAATATTTTTTTTTACTAGTAATGGCGGCGATCTACGATTTTTATCATCACTGCGACATTATGGTGGACACATCGGACACTTTTGACACATTTTTGGGACCATTGTCATTTTTACAGCGACAGTGCTATAAAAATGCACTGGTTACTGTGAAAATGACACTGGCAGTAAAAGTGTAAAACCACTAAGTAGCGCTGTAGGGGTTAAAGGAGTTGTAAAGTAAACATTTTTTTCATCTTAAAGCAATCTATGCATTAAGGTGAAAAAACATCTGATGCTGCCGCTCTCTGTATCACGGGAGTGCGCCCGCAATTACTCACCACCATGCAAGCTCTTTCTCATGACTGTGGTCAGTTCTTGCGGGGATGACCAGAGACAACTTCCGAGGGACCCCAGAAGACGTGAATCGGGGCCACTCTGTGCAAAACGAACTGCACAGTGGAGGTAAGTATATCATGTTTGTTATTTTAAAGGAATTTTTTTTCCTTTACTAACCCTTTAAGTGAGGGAGTGATTCTTACTGTAGTAGGGCGTAGCTTGCTGTGACACGTCACTGATCGTGTTACCGATGACAGGCAGAACCTAGGCAGAACAGGGAGATGGCTTTGGCCAATTATGTCTCTCCGTTTTTTGCACGCTGTGATTGGCCAAGCATGCGGGACATACATCATGCTTGGTCAAACATCAGCGTGCAATGCTGCAGTGAATTATGGGCCATAGCACGTCACTCGAATTTGGCGCTAACGACCTGTTTTGTTCGAATTTCGACGAACATACGAACAGACGATGTTCAAGTCGAACATACGTTCGACTCGAACAAGAAGCTCATCCCTAGCTGTTAATAGAAAGTTCAGTGTTTAGGGTGGAACTCCACTTTAAAAGGAGGGGAACTTAATGGTATGATCCATTAACCACTTAAGGACCCCTTCACGCCGATATATGTCTGCAGAATGGCATGGCTGGGCACATTAACGTACCTGCACACGACCCGATCCGAAGCTCCGTGACCGCGGCCGCGGGACCTGTGGACCCGATCGCCGCCGGTGTTCCGCGATCGGTCTTCCGGAGCTGAAGAACGTGGAGAGATGTGTGTAAACACACCTTCCCTGTTCTTCGTTGTAGCAGTGTCATTGATTGTGTGTTCCCTGTTATAGGGAAACAGGATCAATGATGTCACACATCCAGCCCCGCCCTCCTACAGTTAGAAACACATATGAGGTCACACTTAACCCCTTCAGCGCCCCTCGGTGGTTAACTACCAAACTGCAATTGTCATTTTCACAGTAAACAATGCATTTTTATAGCATTTTTTTGCTGTGAAAATGACAATGGTCCCAAAAATGTGTCAAAATTGTCCGATTTGTCCGCCATAATGTCGCGGTCATGACAAAAATCGCTGATCGCCGCCATTAGTAGTAAAAAAAAAATATTAATTCAATAAAACTATCTCCTATTTTGTAAAGGCTATACATTTTGCGCAAACCAATCGATAAACGCTTATTGCGATTTTTTTTTTTTACCAAAAATAGGTAGAAGAATACGTATCGGCCTAAACTGAGGAAAAAAAAGTTTTTTCATATCTTTTTTGGGGATATTTATTATAGCAAAAAGTTAAAAATATGGGGGCAGATTCACAAAGACGTAATATTCCGCTGCGTAATCGAAATACGCTACGCTGCCGTCTATCACCAGACTCTACGCCGAATTCAGGTAGTTTTTTTGCGCGTACGCTATTGTATCGTATTTTTTTTCCGCCGCGCAATCGAAATACGTGAGTAGGGGGCGTGAAGCATTTAAATTAAGCGCGTCCCCGCGACGATCGAACTGCGCATGCTCTGTTCAGGAATTTCCCGCCGTGCATTGCGCGAAATCACGTCGTGACGTCATTCGTTGTTTGAGTAGCGGCGTTTACGAACATTCCTATTCCCGGACGACTTACGTTAAAAATAATAAAAGAAATCGAAAAACGTTGAAATTCGACGCGGGAACGACGGCCATACTTAACATGGGCTGTCTAATATTAGACCAGCAAAAAGCTGGTATAGTGAAACGGAAAAAAAAGATGACTAAAGGTGCCGTAAGAGATTGCGTTTGAAGAGCGAAATTTTGTGGATTCCAGGCAAAAGCTCATTAGCATACCATGAAGGTGAAAAACAACAGGAAGTCCGCCCAGTGGCCGCAATTTTCAGGCAGCGTAGATCTGAAGGCGTACTAACACGTAATAAAGTCGAAATTTAGCACGCAGGTGTCTTTTCATGGTTTGAGGATTTCGACTAGCGTAAAAACGCTCGTAAATCGAAATTACTCCTGTCTAACAACATTTACACAGGCGTAATCGCTTTGTGAATCTAGGCCATTGTTTTTTTTTCAAAATTGTCGCTCTATTTTTGTTTATAGCGCAAAAAATTAAAACCGCAGAGGTGATAAAATACCACCAAAAGAAAGCTCTATTTGTGGTAAAAAAAGGATGCCAATTTTGTTTGGGAGTCACATCGCACGACCGCGCAATTGTCAGTTAAAGCGACGCAGTGCCGAATCGCAAAAACTGGCCAGGTCCTTTACCTGCATAAAGGTCCGGGTCTTAAGTGGTTAAACATGTCAGATATCTCATAAAGATTGTTTATTTTTTAATTATTATTATTTATTATTTAATATAAAAAAAGGGTTGATGGACAGATGATTAAAAACATTGGATAGTTATTTCATTATATTTCATATGAAAAGTCCAATATTTTATTTTTTTGTCCTTATACAAAAGTATATTACAATAAACTGAATATGCTGATTATGGTCTGGTTCATTTCATTGAGAAACATCCACTTATGCAAATATGAGAATCGTTTCATGGTCATCGTTGCTTCCCTCTCAGTGCAGAAAGTTATCAACCTATGAAAGGTCAGTCTGATAGTACGGATCATCAAGTGCAGATTGGTGAAAAGCCACAAACCAAAATCCCAATCTACACCACTAAAAGGACTACAACAAATGAAAACTTTAAACCAAAAGATGCCATAGAGCCTTAAAGCAGAACTTCGCCTAAAAGGGGAAATTCTGCTTTTCCACCTCCTCCCCTCCTCCTGTCCCACTTTTGCCCATTTTTTAGAAGGGGGGGGGGGTACTTAGCTTTGATAGGTACTTGCTCCCTCTTCCACTTGGATCGCCTAAATAACACAGTTGGGTTCCCAAACTAAACTTTCGCCTATTTTGAATGCACGCCGGCTCAGTGGTCCCGCTTCTGTGGGTGTTGGGCATGGGTGTCCACCAAAACCCACTGATCGTTGGGCAGAAACACAGAAAAGGGCTTTACCTATGTAAACAGATCTCCATTCTGACGGAGGGGATGGATTTTGTGTCCTTGCAAAGCAGGGAATAAAATCTATTGCTTCCCTGAGTAAAAGCAGCACACATAGTACAGTAAAACACAGGCTAGGTACACAGTTAACCCTTTTATCACCCTAGATGTTTAATCCCTTTTTCAGCCAGTGTCATTAGTACAGTGACAGTGCATATTTTTAACAATAATCACTGTATTAGTGTCACTGGTTCCCAACAATTGTCAAAAGTGTCAGTTACTGTCCAACTGTCCGATGCAATATCACAGTCCCGATATAAGTCGCTTATGACTGCCATTACTAGTATAAAATAATTAAAGAAATAAAAATTCCAATGTATATATATATATATATATATATATCATATTTTGTACACGCGATAACATTTACGCAAACTCAATCCATATACGCTTATTGAATTTTTTACCAAAAATATGTAGCAGAATATATATTGGCCTAAATTTATGAAGAAATTAGATTTTTACATTTTTTTTATTGGACATGCCTTATAGCATGTTATATATATTTTTTTTTCAAAGGGGCTGGTCTTTTTTTTGTTCATAACGCAAACAACAACAACAAAAAAGAACAGTAGTGATCAAATACCACCAAAGGAAAGCTCTGTTTATGGGAAAAAATTATGTACATTTTATTTGGGTACAGTATTCCATGACTGCGCAATTGCCAGTTAAGGTAACGCAGTGCTATATTGCAAAGAATGGCCTGGTAATGACGGGGGTAAATCTTCCGGAGGTCAAGTGGTTAAAGATTACATGACTGTCAAAAAATTCTATGATTGAATGAATGCTGCTTTTGGTTCCATTTTTTAAATCAGTTGTTGTCTTTTTAGTGGTGTAGAGTAGTTTTTTGGTTTTTGGTAAAGAGGTTGATAGGCCTCTCTCCTTATGGTGGAATTAGTGGTGAAGAGCCTTTACAATCCAGTGCTGTCTTCCACGGAAACAAACCACCCATATTGCCTCTAATTAATTGGCGTAAAGGAGTTCTTCTTCTTATTTGTACTCTGCATACCCAGTTGTCTGTGGAAAGCAAGACAAATACTTCTCAGTAATCAAGCACCAGGGGCGGACTGACCATTGGGACTCTCGGGCACGGCCCGAGGGCCCCATGCCACTAGGGGGCCCCATCAGGGTTGCCAGGCTCAATAAAACCAGGGACAGTATGTAAAAATCTGTGTTTTTTTTACATCTGTCCCTGATATGTCTGAAACCGACATGCTTCTGACGTGAAAATTCTGAGATTTTAGCTGCCCCGTCTCTGCACTGCCTCCTGGCGTGGTGGCCATCAGTAAGCCCAGGGGCCCCATAATCTTTTATTGCCCGGGGGCCCCATGAGTTGTCAGTCCACCCCTGTCAAGCACATTAGTATCTATCCAGTGCCGATCCTAACCTCACTGGGGCCCTAAGCAAAATGACATGGCACATAAAAATGAGAAGCGGGGGGCGCTGACGACAGTGACATGTCACTTTAACCACTTAAGGACCGGACCAATATGCTGCTAAATGACCCAAGGGGTTTTTACAATTCGGCACTGCGTCGCTTTAACAGTCAATTGCGCAGTCGTGCGACGTGGCTCCAAAACAAAATTTGCGTCCTTTTCTTCCCACAAATAGAGCTTTCTTTTGGTGGTATTTAGTCACCTCTGCGATTTTAATTTTTTTGCACTATATACAAAAATAGAGCGACATTTTTTGAAAAAAAATCAATATTTTTTTATTTTTGTTATAAGAAAAATCAAATAAACTAAATTTTAGTCAAACATTTAGGCCAAAATGTATTCAGCCACATGTCTTTAGTAAAAAAAAAAACGCAAAAGAAAAAAAAATAGCTACCTAGCGGGAACAGCGACACTTAGGCCTCGTACACACGATCAAATCTGTCTGCTGGAAACGGTCTGCTAGACCGTTTCAGCAGACAGATTCGATCGTATGTACGGGCAAACAGACGGATTTGGCCACCCGACAGATTTCAATGCATGATTTGAAATCTGTCGGCTGGGAACCCGTCCGCCCGACATGTCTGCTGGTTACTATGCTAACCAGCAGACATGCCTTCTCGCACACGCGCCAAATGATTTCGACGCATGCGCGGAAGTGTTTTACTTCCTGGTGCTGTGACGTGGCGGCGTCAACGTCACCGCCACGTCACCGACACGTCAGCGCGCTGTCTGCTGGCGGGGATTTTGGTTTGCTCGTGTGTACACGCGAGCAAACCAAAATGCCAGCAGACAGATTTGTTCAAATCGGTCGGACAGACCGTTTTGAACAAATATATTTAATCGTGTGTACGAAGCCTAATACATCGATCAGAAAAATGATTGCTTAGTGACACTGGCAATAGGTAGTGAAAGGGTTAACTAGGGCAGTGATCAAGGGGTTAAAACTTTATTGGGGGGGGGGGGGTACGGGGGCTACCCTGGACCTAACACTAACTGCCTGTCACAGTAAGGCCTCGTACACACGAGGCAATCTATTTGTTCAAATCGGTCGGACCGACCGATTTGAACAAATCTGTTTGCTAGGATTTTGGTTTGCTCGCGTGTACACACGAGCAAACCAAAATCCCCGCCAGCAGACGGCGCGCTGACGTGTCGGTGACGTTGACACCGCCACGTCACCGAACCAGGAAGTAAAACACTTCCGCGCATGCGCTGAATCCATTCGGCGCCGGTGCGAGACGACATGTCTGCTGGTAAGTGTACTAACCAGCAGACATGTCGGGCGGACGGATTCCCACCCGATAGATTTCAAAGCATGCTTTGAAATCTGTCAGGTGGCCAAATCCGTCGGCTCGCCCGTACACACGATCGAATCTGTCTGCTGGGACGGTCAGTGACAGTGTGACAAGGGGGTGGGGTGATTGGGGGGGTTACTGTGCCTGTGTGTACTGGTGTCAGTGTAGTGTTGTGCAGACTCACTGTGTGATGTCTTCTCTCCTCAGCGGCGGTTGAAAATACTGCCGAGAGCAGAGATTACATCACTTCGCCCTTCCTGTGTTTACACAGGCAGAGGAAGTGACACACGGGGGAGCGCGCGGATTGGCTGGGAGCGATCCGGGGGGGGCGGACAAAAACCAACAACCGCCCCCTTATCCCGGATCGCTCCTGAAGCCTACGGAACGGCCGCATGTACCGAGGGGGGGGGGGGTCCTGATCGGACCCACGTCTAGGCAGGGACGTACAGGTAAGCCAATGTGCCTGTACGTGCCATTCTGCCGACGTATATGTACACGCGGCGGTCCGCAAGTGGTTAAAGAAAGTTGAGAAGTGGGGGGAGGGGGTGTTCTGCTGTCGGAAATGACATCTTACATTAAATTGAGAAGAGGGGGGTGCTGACTTCTTACCTCTTCTCCCATGCAGCCAGCGAGTTAAAAAAGCAGAGTGAGGGGGCGAAAATGACTTCTCACCAGGCGGGGCCTCTAGTAATTTGGGGGGTCCTTCGCAGCTCTGCGGGGCCCTAAGCGGCTTGCATAGTGAGCCTATAGGGCGGATCGGCCCTGCATCTATCCATAGTGTTCCGATGACCTGGTAAACTGAACAAGTCTGAAATGCAAGAAGACCCTCAAAGTTGGCTAAAATCCTTTCAAGGGGGATCCCCTTTTCCTCAAAACCTGAGGATGAGGGGTTCCCCGCTCGAAATGCGTCAGCCATTTTTTGATGGTCTTCTTGCGTTTGGGACTTGTTCAGTTGACCAGGTTGTCAGGGCACTGTGGATACTGATGTGCTTGATTGCTAAAGCTGTTTATGAGTATACATCTGTTTTTACCATTATAACAAAGGTATCACAAAGGTAATGCGCAAGGCTGGTGTGCCCTCTGTTTTTGTTTTCTGGTGTGACTTCTGGGCTTCCCCAGCCCTTAGGGCTGCAAAGTTTTGCCAACATTGAAGTAGCTAAATAATTTGCGATGCATTTCTCTTGAGCGCAGATTGATCTTTTTGCTCACATGCAAGTATGCTGGGCACTGGCGTAGCGAGGGGGGGGCTCCTGCACCGGGCGAAAAATTGCGGGGGGCGAAATCCTTGCGTCCGCGGAATGCGCCGCCGCCGCCGCCGCCGCCGCCGCCGCCTCAGGAAAGTCCGCGGCTTGGGCCTAGCACTGGAGCTGTCGGCCATCTTGGCACACCCGGCGGCGGCGCGCCTGGTTGGCTGGTGGAACTGTCTGTCTCTCTTGATGTGGGAGTGGCGGGAAACACCAGCCAACCAGACAGAAGGGCGCGCTGATTGGCCTAGAACATGTGTTTACAGCGCGGCGCGGCGGCGGCAAGTTTCTCCAGCAAGGTAAGAAGGGGGGGGGGTGTCGGTGTAAATCTTAAGGGGTGCTCTGCCTGATCCCCACCTATCCACCTCAGAGCCTGTTATTTTAGTAAGACTGCTGGGACTTGTAGTTCTCCTGGGGCTCATGGAGATTGGAGAACTACAAGTCCCAGCAGGTTATACATTATCATACAATAAGGCTCTGAGGTGGATGGATGTCCGGACCCCCATCCATCTCGGAGCCTTGTATTATAACCTGCTGGGACTTGTAGTTCTCAATCGTCTCCTGGGGCTCAGGTGCATGCGATCCACCATCTATGGGACTACAAGTCCCAGCAGTAAGAAAAACTGAACAAAGATGGTGGATTGCATGCACCTGAGCCCCAGGAGACGATGGAGAACTACAAGTCCCAGCAGGTTATAATATAAAGCTCCGAGGTGGATAGATGTCTGGACAGTGACAATTGGTGGCTCAGTGGTGACAATTGGTGGCTCAGTGGTGACAATTGGTGGCTCAGTGGTGACAATTGGTGGCACAGTGGTGACGATTGGTGGCACAGTGGTGACGATTGGTGGCACAGTGGTGACGATTGGTGGCACAGTGGTGACGATTGGTGGGACAGTGGTGACAATTGATGGCACAGTGGTGACAATTGATGGCATGGTACAGTGGTGGCAATTGATTGGCATGGCGCCCTGTGATTGGGCGTATGTGGTCATGCGCTAGCGCCGGGGGGGGGGCGAAAAAAAAGTTTTGCCCCGGGCGCCAATAACTCTGGTTACGCCACTGATGCTGGGAGTAGCAGTTGATCGCAAACAGATGCAACAAACGGCAACACTGGTAGTGATAGCAGTGACCAATCTTGCATTATTACGTAATAAATAGATCATGTGTGATTTATCACTCCAATATGCTGCATGAGTAACTTCCACCCATAGGGAGCTATTTGTTTAGTGATCAACTGTTTCTGAGCATGCGTCAGAATTTTGCACGTCGGAATTGCTACCGACAATCGGATTTTTTTCCTTCTGAAAATTTGAGAACCTGCTCTCAAACTTTTGTTAACAAATGGAAAAAGAAAATAAGGACAGCCACACTCCAAAAAAACTGGATGGTTGTCTTTATTTAAAAAAGGAAAAATCCACTACAAGTCACAACACACAACACAGAAGTAAAACAGATGACACGCTTCGCACTATAAATTAGTGCTTAATCATAGATAGCTATGATTAAGCACTAATTTATAGTGCGAAACGCGTCAACTGTTTTACTCCCGTGTAGTGTGCTGTGACTTGTAGTGCATTTTTCCTTTTTTAAATAAAGACAACCATCAAGGCTTTCTTTTTCCATTTGTTGCCTTGTGCATTGCCAGCACCCTTGATCTCCTGAGACCATACTGATCATCCTAACACAATCCACCTGGAGCGGTAACTTTTTTTTTTTTCTCAAACTTTTGTTGGCGGTATTTTCGACAGCAAATGTCGGATGGAGCATACACACGGTCGGAATTTCCGTTCAAAAGCTCACATCGGACATTTGCTGTTGGAATTTCCAATCGTGTGTACGGGGCATAACAGGGTTTTTAAAATCAGCACAGGAACAGTACTTATTGAATGTGCTCCTTGTGCTGGTGGCTGCTATATTATTATTATACTGGGTTTATCATAGCTCCCAACTGTCCCTGATTTTGAGGGAATGTACCTGATTTGGAATACAGTCCCTCTGTTACTCTTTCCTCCTCATCTGTCCCTCATTTTGGTTTGATCCATATAGTTGTATATAAAATTCACTTTTTATCTTTCAAAAATTGTTTCTTAGAACTAAGTTTCTTAATTGTGCAGGGGGGTTCAGGGGTTTATACAAGCCACTGGATCTGTAACAGGCACTTGTTAAAGGTGCTGACTATGCCCACCCCCTTTCTTCCCCCTCCTCCATTCATAGAAGCTGTACCAGAGGCGTCGTTAGCACCTGGCTAGGGTGGCTGGAGCCCCGAATGTGGCCCTGAAAAGCCCCGAGTCTCGGGCATGGAGTTTTTAATCACCAGCCCCGAGTCACCGTAGAGCAGATCTCGCCCGCCATGTTTGTTGTTGTTGACTCCGGGCTCCGGCGCCCTGTGATTGGGAGTATGCGGGTCATGTGTGGTGTGGGGCTGGCCTGTCTGCGCTCGTCTTGAAGTCCCGCCTCCGCACATGACCGCTGTACGCCCAATCACAGTGCGGCGGGGAAATACTGAATGTGATGGCGGGAGATGCCGAGGCTGCCTCTCTCTCCTCCTCTTGTTATGTTTTCTTGCACACAGCGGGGATGTCACGCTGTGTGTTCGCGGTCCAGTGACAGCACCAGGTGCGAGCAGTGAAGCTTCAAGATGTTGACAGGACGACATCCCATGATACCGTATCCAGATACTGCCATGTGCCATCCCCTCAGTATTAGCAGGCAGCCCAGGACACAGATACTGTGGGGAAGGGGAGCTCAGCTGTGAGGGTGGGGAAACAACGATAGCCCGGGAGGGAGAAGTCCTTTGAACGTGCAAGCAAAGCAACCCCCAGGAGCGGGGGAAGGGGGGCGCTTTGTTTACCCGCCTCAGGAAAAGAAAAAAGACTTGTAACATGCTGGAAGAGAAAGTCAGCTCAGCTGACCAGCTGACACCAATGCAGTGAAGGTGAAGGAGCCCTCCCCTCTGCAGGAGCATCCCTGGAGGCATGGGAGTAATGATGAAGAGGAATCGACTGCCAAAGTAAGTGACATAATAGTCAGTGCAGCTGATCCCAACCTCTGCCTCTTACTGACCCCCCTCACCACCACAGATCTTATCCCTATATCACCACCCCTGCCACTAATCCCACCCACCACCACTACTGATCCCACCACAACCACAGATCCCACCCCCCATACATCACCACTGACAGTGATCTTACCTCCTTTACAGCCACCACTGATCCCATCCCCCCACCGCCACTGATTCCACCACCACCACTGATCCCATCACCCCTCACCATCACCACTGCCAGTGATCTAACCCCCCTCACAGCCACCACTGATCCCATCCCCCCACCACAGCTGCCACTCACCCCATCTAACCCACCGCCACTGATCCCATCCCATTCCCCCATCACTGCTACCACTGCTCACTGTCACTCATCTAGCCCCATGCTTCAGGGGAGCCATGCCTTACCTCTGTACACCTGGATAGGAGGGGCACAGTGAGAGTGCATTGATGGGCACATATAGAGGAACCAATGGCCGTGACTGCAGGGTATTGGTTCCTCTATATGCCGCCCACTGCTTCTCCTATGTGGGTGTATAGGGGTGAGACATGGGCCCCCTAAAGCATGGGGCTGGGATGAGTGACAGTGAGCAATGGTAGCAGTGATGTGGGAATAGGATCAGGGATGGGAAAATGGAGGGCATTGGTTCCTCTGTATGCTGCCCCCGGCCTTCTTCCTATCCAGGTGTACAGGAGTGACACATGGGCCCTCTGAAGTGAGAGTGCATTGATGGGCACAGTGAGAGTGCATTCATGGGCACTGTAAAGCTGCATTTGATGGGCAAAATGAGGCTGCATTTGATGGGTACTAATATGCTTTATGTTAATATTGCTAAAGAAGTTGGTTTTTATTTTTGGAACTTAATTATGCTGAAAAAATTTAACAGTGTAATTTCATGAGATAATTTACAAGGGCGTGTTTAAGGGCAGACTTAAGGGTGGGGCATGGGGAGGTTGGGTGGGGCAACTGGTGGCGAGTAACTGTTAACGTCTGGCTAGTGGCTCAGGACTTGAAATTTTGAGCCCTGCCATAGAACTCAAGACATGTCAGTATGTGTACGTACTGACACACACACACTGACATGTTGGTCACACAACCCCACTGCCCAGCCAAAAAACCCAGCACCACTCCACCGCAAACGCCCCCCCCCCCCCCCCCCCCCGGCCGGCTTCGGGCTGAAGCCCCTGGTCTTTTTGCCACCTAGCAACGCCCCTGAGCTGTACTATCAGTCCCTGCAATGAAAAGTGATCTATGAATGGAGGAAGGGGGGGATGAATGAAAAGTCCATATCCTCCATTCATAGAGTGCTTTTCATTGCAGGAAGCTATAGTATAGCCTTCATGTATGAAGGAGGGGTCAGGAAAGATGGGCACAGTCGGCACCTTTGATGAGTGCCCGCTTGTGTTACCCCACAGCACTGGATGATCACAGCTGCAGGGGTATCCAGGGGGACAAAGGAATGAAGGTTTCCAGGATCATAACAGCCACTATCACAAGGGACACTTCTCATTAATTGTAAGTACTGTACCTGGTGCTGGTTAAAAATTGAACATATTTCTCCACACTTTTGATACCTTGGGATTAAAATGCCAGGCAGGCAACTGTCAAATCCTTTTTAATTCTGTTCAGCCAGTCTTTTGACTCAAGTGCCCCTGAGTCAGCTCACATTTCTCCACTGCAGTTAAAGAACATCAGCAATGAAAGAAATAGGGGACGCTCTGTTGCTGGACTCCTTCTGAAAATGCTAGTTTCCTGACTATATTTTTGTGCATTTACAGATCTAAGACAAGCTTTCTGCAACTACTTTATTAACCCCAGTAAAAAATGCAGTGGACTGTGATTTGAGAAGTTGATTTATAGAAAGGGGTTAATGTCAGAACATTGGTTGTATCACATGAACTTCTTTAGCACAGCTGGTTAAAAGTTCATTCATGCTTTCATTTACAGTTCAGGCAGTTTTATGGAATATTCAGGGGAAATTTGTGATACTAGTTCTTCTTCACATGGTGTTGCCTGCCAAATCACACAAAGAATTTAACATAAGTGTTAAGCGTATGTAGAAAAATCTGTCTGTATATTATACTCACTGCTGCCATTTAGCAGATCTGCTGCAATAGGCACCTGTACTGTGCTGGACGGAATGCTCTGCAGAAAGCTGCCTTACAGAGGAACGCCTAGCATCCTCGGGAGGAACCCTGCTTGAGAAAGGATGAGTGAGAAAAATGGTCTGTTCACTGAAAACTGATATTTTGTTCTTGTAGATGTTTAAAAGTTAAAGTCCCACTGTACCTTTAGTAAAAGTTGTCATTTTAATAAATACAGCCCACCTGGTCTTCTACTTATCTTCATCTTAAGTCCAGAGATATTCACCGTGCATCCCCCCAGGGTAAGGTGACCAGATTTTAAAAATGATATCCGGGGACATTTTTTTATTTTGGGCAAATTTACGATTTAACAAGCATATTTTCCTCAAATGATATATGCAGTGTATGTGGTATGTGTTTATGTGATGATTGTATGATATAGTTAGAGATAGAGTTAATTTCTCACATTTCACCCATGATATAAAAAAAGATACTTCTCAGAAATTAGAATGGATGGTGTGGGGGGCTGTATGGATGGATGGTGTATAGGGGGGGGGGGGGTGAGTACTGTATTTGTGGATGATGTATGGGGGGTGAGGACTGTATATGTTGATGGTGTATATATGTTGATGGTGTATGGGGGGAGGTAAGAACCCTTTGTTGAATTCCTGACATACACAATACCCCAAACACTTAATAGCCAAGTCTCCCAGCGCAATCTCTGCACAGTTTTCAGGTATTATGGAGGCTCTACCTGAAACCCCACCTCTGTATGCCTCCTGCAGCCAGCCAGAGCCCAAAGCAAGATGGAGGCTCCACCTCCGTGTCCCACCTGTACCACACTGAGTGGATGGAGGTGCCGAGTGCAGGGGGTAGATGGGGAGGGAGAAAGTTTGGCCGGCAGGAGCAGATATCACTGCAGACATGGCGGCACAGTGAGGCACAAGTGGGTCGGGTGAGGCACTGTCTGGTTAGAGGCAGGCAGAGACACAGACACATGTCTAAAAAAAAAAGACAGGCGGCAACCCTAAGTCCGCCCCTGCAATCCGGGGACAAAACCAGGACAGTCTTGGACCGGGGACAGTGTCCTCAATCTGGCAACTGTCCCCTGAAACCGGGGATGTCTGGTCACCCTACCCCACGGCACTGCACAGCCTTGCTTCTCAAACCATTCCCATCAGGTCGTCTTAAGCTGTGTGGTCTCATTCATTTTCATAGAGAGAGCCATACTCTGCAGAACCGCTTGAGACCACCAAGGGCATGCCTCCCAATAGGAATGACTAGGGCCGCACAATCTTGCTTCTCAAACCATTCCCATCAAGTCCTCTTCAACTGTGGCCCCCAGCGTTGGCCTACATACAGGGTGCTGGACTCATGGATTCCAATGGTGGGGTGTGTTTTTTTTAAACACGTGATTAGAGCCAGAGGCGATCCAGGGAATGGATATTAAGCGCCCAGAGGCGATTCAGTTTGCATGTGTTGCGCTATATACGTTTTTCACTCACTCACTCGCTCACTCTATTAGGGTTTAAAAAAGGGTGGGCTCAGGATGCAGAACTCTGCGCCCCGATCCCACCCAGTTGTGTGACAATAGTGAATGAATATTCGCCATCCTCACACTGATCCACCTCCCAGCCAATCAGGAAGCAGGTCTTGAGATTCACCACCTGATTGGCTGAAAGGACAGGCGCTTCTATTGGGTACCTAGGAGGAGGAGGGAGGAGCCGCATGACGCAAGCCACCGAAACAGAGTAGAGGACACAGGAGCCACGTTTGCAAACATGACCGCTGCTCGCTGCCAAGAAGGAGAGGACACAGGAGCTGCGCTGCCCGCAACCCACCCACTGCCCACCACCAAGGAGGAGAGAACATAGGAGTCGTGCTGCCCACCGCCAAAGTTGAGGAGGAGAGGACACAGGAGCTTCTGCCCACACCATGCCCACTGCTCGTAGGAGCCCACCACCGACAGACCAACGGAGGGAGGGGGGACAGGGGTGGGGTGGTTGTTTGCTGCCCCCAAAAAAACACCCCTTGCCACTGGTGTCCCCATTTATTTCCATGGGGAGATTCGTACTATGCAAGACCGCTTGAGGCCACCATGTGAATTGCTCCCACTAGGAATGAATAAGGTGGCACAATCTTGCTCCCAGACCATTCCCATCAGGTCCTCTTCGCTGTGAGGTCTCATTCATTTCTATTTGAAGAGCTATATTCTGCAAGACTACTTGAGGCCATGAGTATGGCACCCAATAGGAATAAATAGGGCCACAGCATGCAGGTGCAAGCTGAAAAGGAGTATTGCCCCAGGTGGGTTGCACTTAGCTTTTATTTTATTACTTTTATCAAAGACACAGCAGTCCTTAAAACCACTGAATGGTTTGTTACTGTATGTCTCTGAATGAGCCCCAGTGGTGGGGTTTCCAGGCTCCAGTGCTGTTGATAAGGGCCAGAAGAGGCGAAAAAACAAAAGAAAAGTAAACTTTTGTCAAAAAAAATAAATAACAAATATTCTCTTTGGGTACACGACTTGCAATTGCCAGTTAAATTAACGCAGTGATGTATCCAGGGCCGAACTGCCCTATAGGCTCACTATGCAAGCCGCTTAGGGCCCAGCAAAGCTCCCCCCCCGCTTCTCAACTTTAATATGACATGTCATTTTACTTAGGGCCCCAGGAGGGTCAGGATCGACACTGGA
Source organism: Rana kukunoris (assembly GCA_029574335.1). Taxonomy (NCBI): domain Eukaryota; kingdom Metazoa; phylum Chordata; class Amphibia; order Anura; family Ranidae; genus Rana; species Rana kukunoris. Next base: position 512,412,723 of record CM056052.1, read on the forward strand.
TGTATCACAAAAGATGGCCTGGAAATAAAGGGAGTAAACCTTCTGGAGCTGAAGTGGTTAAAATACAACATCAAATAAATAACATAGATTTATCACAGATTTAAAAAAATACCTGAAAATCAAATGACCAAGATCGAAATAGTACACCACTTTCTCTAGCATTACCCAAATTCATAATTAACTTAATACCAACATACTATATTGTGTTGATGAATATTGATGAATAATTGCGTTCAACTTTAACCACTTGCATTGTAGAATGACGGCCACAAGGTGGCTCTACAATGCTGGGAGGCCGTCTATTGACGTCCTTGGCTCCTTCTGGCCACTGGAGGGCGCGCGCCGTGTCACTCAGGTGTCGATGCGCGTGCCTGGTGGCCGTGATGTCCGCCAGACACCCGCGATCAGCAGTTACAGAGCCAGGGACAGAGATCCACGTCCTGTCAGGGAGAGGAGACCGATGGTGTGTCCCTTGTACATAGGGACAACCATCGGTCACCTCCCCCAGTCAGTCCCCTCCCTCACAGTAAGAATCACTTCCAGGGAACATATTAACCCCTTGATCGCCCCTAGTGTTAACCCCTTCCCTGCCACTCATATTTATACAGTAATCAGTGCATATTTATAGCACTGTTCGCTGTAAAGATGTCAATAGTCCCAAAAATGGGTCAAAAGTGTCCGATATGTCCGCTGTAATATCGCAGTCCTGACAAACAGATAACTGCCAATACTAGTAAAAAAAAAATAATAAAAAAAAAAATCATAATTGTATCTCCTATTTTGTAGGCGCTATAACTTTTGCACAAATCAATCGCTATACACTTATTTTAATATTTATTTACCAAAAATATGTAGAAGAATATATATATCTGCCTAAACTGAGAAAAAAAAAATATATTTTTTTTAAATGGGATATTTATTATAGCAAAAAGTAAAAAATCTTGTGTTTTTTTCAAAATTTACGCTCTTTTTTTTGTTTATAGCGCAAAATATAAAAACCGCAGAGATGATCAAATACCACCAAACGAAAGCTCTATTTGTGGAAAAAAAATAACGTCAATTTTGTTTGGAAGCCACATCACACGACCGCGCAATTGTCAATCAAAGCGTGACAGTGCTGAAAGCGGAAATTTCGCCTGGGCAGGAAGAGGGTATATGTGCCCAGTAAGCAAGTGGTTAAGCTGGTGCATTGTTGGTTCACTTACCTTTTCATTCAATTTTCCTTCTAAATGTTTTTTTTCTTTGTCTGAATTTCTCACTTCCTGTTTCTCCTCATTAAGCTTGCCCCCGTCATCTGGCTGGGGGTTAGTCAGCCAGAACAGCTTACCGAGGAGGAACAGGAAGTGAGAAATTCAGACAAAGAAAAAAAACATTTAGAAGGGAAATCGAAGGAAAAGGTAAGTGAACCAACAATGCACTAGCTAAAAAGGAACCTATTTAGAAAATAAAAAACAAACCTTTACAATCCTTTTAATAACAATCAGGAGAGGGTGGCAGCTTTGACACTTTTGCATTGTCTAAAAAAAAAAAAGAAAAAAAACATCATGGTGTAGACTAGGATTTCCTTTTATTACATGCACAGCTGAAAAAAAAAATCTAATTGCAGATTTCAGCCCTAAACCCGTGACTTGGATATAATGCAGCCGATGCAGACATTTGGTGGAGAAAACTTAGTGGGAATCCGGGGCACATATTAGAGTAAGTGCAGTCTAAGTCTGATAATGGACGCACACATCTGCCGCGGGTGCTTGGCCCGAGACCACAGTATTAATTATATTGATGCACAAAGCTGCAAAGTGAGTTGATCGTTATTTATAGTGATCTTTGCTAAGTAAATCATTTTAAAAATGGCTTTCTAAATGTAACGTTTCCCTCTTAAGAAGCCCTACAGAAATGAAAAAAAAGAGAGAGAGGCTTTACAATGGAACATGAAACATATTGTGATAGGGGCCAGAAGCTGCCTTGATTAATGCCTGCGATTACCCGTGATGCAAATCACTTTCACTTATTAAGTCGCGTTTAATATCCTAATGAAGGCTTCCCGAGCAGATTTGGTAATTTCAGAGAAAGTGATGGTGAACCGGTGCCCTTTTAGCGTGTTCTGAGCACGCCGCGCTAGAAAGAAAACCTCATTTAGCCCAATAACAATTCGCATCAAACGTGTCGGCCTCCTTCTCAGTTGCGGCGGCACAGCGGGGCGTCAATTAACCTTTTCAGGTCCAGAAGTGATCCTTCATCAATTCCAGCTGTGGGGCCAATGGACCATGCATAAATGAAGATTACCTCCAGCCCGTTCTTCTAAACAAGCATTAGACACATGTTAAGGCTGTAATGAATGCCATAGATAACAGTGTGTGCGCGGGGAGCGTACCGTATCATTGTCACAAGCTAACACTTCACGCTTTGGGTATGGTCATTTTTTTTTTCTAATGAGGAAAAGAAGAAGTGGGGGCTTCTTTCTAGATATTAGGTATTTAAAATATTATGTCTGGGTTTACATGTAGAAACAAGGGTGCTGGTGTATGGGCAGGTCAGTCTTAAAGGGGTTGTAAAGGTAAAAAAAAAAATCCCTAAATAGCTTCCTTTACCTTAGTACAGTCCTTCTTCTATTTTGCTTTTAAATGTCCTTATTTCTTCTGAGAAATCCTCACTTCCTGTTCTTCTGTCTGTATCTACACACCGTAATGCGGGGCTTTCTCCCTGGTTTGAAGTGTCGTGCTCGCCCCCTCCCTTGGACTACATTTTGTGCACGAGATCTGGGGCGTGCGCAGGCGCCCCCGGAGCCCCGCTCCTGCTGTGATTGGACACAACAGGAGCCAATCAGCAGGTCCGATGGCTACGATGGCTGCCCAATCATTCCCGAGGGAAGGCAGAACGGCGGTCTGCCTATGTAAACAAGGCAGAACGATGTTCTGACAGAGAGAAGACTAGAGATCCTGTGTGCATCCATCCCCCCAGAGTTAGAAAGCACTCCCTAGGAGCACACTTAACCCTTTGATCGCCCCTGATATTAACCCCTTCCATACCAGTGTCATTTATACAGTGACAGTGCTTTTTTTTTGCACTGATCACTGTATTGACTGGCCTCCAAAAGTGTCACTCAGTGTCAGATTTGTTTGTTGCAATGTCGCAGTCCCGCTAAAAATCCCTTTAATAGTAAATCCATTAATAGTAAAAGCAATAAAAAAAATAAAAAGTCCATAAAATCTATCCATAGTTTTTAGTTTGTAGATGCTATAACTTTTGCACAAACCAATCAATATACGCTTTTTGAGATTTTTTTTTACTGGGTGTGATGGAGGGTCTATAGTACTGATGCTGTCTGCTGGGGGACCTATTGTTGCTGGAGAGGATATATTTGTGTGGCAATATATTGTTGCTGGTGGAGGATCTTTTGTTACTGGGGGGTCAATTGGTGCTGGAAGGTATCTCCTGTTTAGGGAGGGGTCTACTGTTGCTGGCTGCTGGATAGTCTATTGATGCTGGCTGCTAGGACACCTGTTGCTGCTGGGGATCTATTGTATTGCTTTTCTTGTTATCATTACCAAATTCCATACAGATTACATAGCAAAAAATGATACTTGGATCTATATTCTCTAAACGGGGCTGTATAGGGGGTGGAACCAATGGTTGGTGCTCAGAGGAGGGTAGGGGTGGAACTAAGAGTCAGGTGGGTAGGGGGAGAACCAAGGGTCAGTGCTCAGAGGTGGGTAGGGGCAGACACACAAAGTCACTTAGAAGGGGGGAGTTCCTGCACTTTTTCTCTGAGAAAAAGCCCTGAGCAGAATACATATTGGCCTAAATTGATGAAGAAATTCGATTTTTTACATTGTTTTTATTGGATGTGTTTTATAGCAGAAAGTAAAAAATATTGTCTGTCTTTTTTGTTTATGAAAACAAATACCACCAAAAGAAAGCTCAATTTGTGTGAAAGGGGGACATGAATTTAATTGGGTACATTGTCGCAAGACCACACAATTGTCAGTTAAATCAACGTAGTACCAAATTACAAAAAATGGCTTGGTCAGGATAGTGAGAAAACCTTCTGGAGCTGAAGTGGTTAAATAGAGTATGCATGGTTTAGAACCCATATTATATTTTTGATGGCAATGCTATGGTCAGATTAAAGCTGAATTCCAGGAATGCAGCCACTTTATAAAAAGTTCAGGCACACAAGGAGGTGCATGACATCGCCTGAACTTATCTCAGAGATCTCTATTTTTTATATCTGGCAGGCATATGGTTCTACTGGAGCATACATTGACACTCAGGGCTGTGAGAGAGGCACACAGAGCAGCTATGCCCGCCCCTCCCCTTTGCTGCCCATTCAGGGAAGCCTTTGTATTTTGTGAAGTTCAAATTATACAAAGGCTTCTGTGACTGGGCAGGAAGAAGGGAGGGGTATGAATAGGAGCTGCACCAAATTTAATGTTGAAGATGCTGAGATCTGAATCATCAGCGTTGGGCTTTCAAAAATTACACCAGGGACCGGCTGACTTTCAATGCATTTATGGGCAGGGATCTTCCAATCGACTTTTGTACAAGATTGTCAGATTTTCCCCTCTCAATCAGTGGTGGTGGCGCTGTTCAGTTGTCATGGATATGCAATAATGTCTGGCAGCTTACCTGTCTCCATGTGTTTATTAGAGGCCTGACTCCCATATCTGGCTTCCTTTTATCATCTCTCCTCCCTGTATGGCCCCACCCAGGCCATCCCAGGAAGTCTATATTAAATGTTGCACTGCAGGTCTGCCTTGCTGTTCAACTTTGTTTGTTAGATTGTTCCTGTCTGCCGTGTGCTACATTTACCTTTCTGTGTACCGATTTTGGCTTGTCACTGTCTACTCCTGTTTGCCTGTGACCCTGACATTTTGGCCTGTCCCTTGGTACCCTTGTCTGCCTGTTCTCCCTGACCTCGGCTTACCCATCACCATCCCCTGTGTCCTCAGTGACTGCTTTCCCTCTCTCCCTACGGAGCGTGACCTGGGGGACCCCAGGGGCTGCGACCTGGGTTCAGTTGCAGCTAAGGCTATCCTCATCACTAGAGGCTCTGGTGAACACCTGCTGGACCTTAGACTCCGCGCCCTGGGGAATCTTGGGCTCACGTTTCCTGTCCATCTGCAGCAGTCGGCTATTAGGTTTACTACCTTGCGGTGCACCCCTGTCTCCAACGGGGTGCATCTGTCACCTGGCCACAGGTGACCTGACATCAGTATATTCTGACAGTGGGGAAGTGTCTCTTGAGCATGTGGATGGGGATATCAAGCCTTTTTCTCATTCAAACCGCTGGTTTAACAAAGTAAAATGACTGACCTATGGGATGCCTAGGAGAATTACTTAAATTAAGTTGAAGACATCCCTTAAATTAGACTTAAATTAAACCAAAGGGGAGATTTTCTATTATATAGGGAACCTCTACAGATATGTACCTTTTATCTTGAATTCCACCTTAAAGGATTAGTTCACCTTTACAAGAACTGACTAAGCAGTTAAGCCGGCCATACATGGATCCATATTCGGCCGATTCAAAAGGGACCGTAAGAATTTTTATCCATGTATGAGCAGGCTTGTTGTCGACAAGTCTATCTATTGATCTATTGTGTACAACCAGCTTGTCAGGGTTTTCCCGGATAACTAGTGCAGTTGGTTATATAATACCACGGCGGGAGGGATTCTCCCATTCATATTAAATGTGTGGATGGGGGGAATTGAGACATTTCTTTCAATCAGCTGGTTAAACCAAAAAAAAAAAAAGCATAATGTATGGGAAGCCTTAAAGGCCACCAGTAGATTACAACAAACTGTGCTGCCTTATTTTTACAACCCCCACCCCCCACCATCACAGACGCTATCTCTCTCTCTCTCCTATTAACCCTGCTAGAGATGTACAGAACGGTTCGGCGACTAACAGTTCCCGACGAACATCGCTTGTCCGCTGGAAACGGTCTGCTGGACCGTTTCAGCAGACAGATTCGATCGTGTGTACGGCCGAGCCGACGGATTTGGCCACCCGACAGATTTCAAAGCATGCTTTGAAATCTATTGGGTGGGAATCCGTCCGCCCGACATGTCTGCTGGTTAGTACACTTACCAGCAGACATGTCATCCCGCACCGCCGCCGAATGGATTCGGCGCATGCGCGGAAGTGTTTTACTTCCTGGTGCGGTGACGTGGCGGCGTCAACGTCACCGCCACGTCACCGACACGTCAGCGCGCCGTCTGCTGGCGGGGATTTTGGTTTGCTCGCGTGTACACGCGAGCAAACCAGTGTACACGCGAGCAAACCAAAATCCCAGCAGACAGATTTGTTCAAATGTGTCTGCTCGTGTGTACGAGGCCTGAGGGATTTTTCAGTTCATTGTGATTGACCTGTCATTGCCAAAGGTTCCTGTGTTCCTGTATTCCTGTGCTTTGTTTCAGCTACAAGACTGACTCCGGCTTCTGACCCTGGCTACGTTTATCGTTTACTCTGTGTAGTGTGTAGAGGATATATATGCATCCCACGTGTTGTATATATATTTATACACTGTATTGAGTTTAGCTAGACTAGATTCGCTCTTCCTAATATACTGACAGCCTGTATAGGGCTAGTACATAATTGTTTCTGTAATCTGCCAGTGAGTGTGTGTCAGGCTCACAGCGTATACTATGCCCACTTGCCCAGTGCCACCACTCATATATTTGTTGGCACAGTAGATAACATAAAAAAACACACAATTTTGACTGCGATAGAGAATAGTAGTCAGTTTTGTGTCAAGCTCACAGCGTATACTGTGCCCACTTGTCCAGTGTCACCACTCATATATCTGGTGGCACAGTAGATAACATTTAAAAAAAAAATCACTGCAATAGAATAGCAGTTACTGTAGTTGTCTGCAGGCGTGTGTGTCAGGCCTACAGCGTCTACTCTGCCAACTTCTGCCAGTGCACAGTGCCACTCATACCTGGTGTCACAGTAGCTTGCAGGCATAGTAACTAACCTGTAACCCTAACCCTAAGTTAGGGTTAGGGTTACAGATAGGGTTAGGGTCCCTAACCCTATCTGTAACCCTAACCCTAACTGTAACCCTAACCCTGTCTGTAACCCTAACCCTAACCCTTACACTACCTGATCGATACAACATCATACCTGATGTTTGAAAGCACGTTATTCCAAACAATTTAGGAATGTTAGGTGATTTATGCACTTTATGGATTAAAACCCGACTATGCGTCAACTACGTAATTTTGCATGGGAGTTTTGCAATGGATCCTCCTCCGGCATGCCACAGTCCCCTTGAAACAACTTTTCCATCACTATTGTGGCCAGAAAAAGTCCCTGTGGGTTTTAAAATTTGCCTGCCCATTAAAGTCTATGGCGGTTCGCCCGTTCGCAAACGTTTGCGGAAGTTCGCGTTCGCCGTTCGCGAACGCAAAATTTTATGTTCGCAACATCACTAAACCCTGCTCATGCACTCTCACTCCCTCTTAGCAGTGACTCTGAGCTCAACACTGCTTCAGTGGGGGAGATAGCACACCATACATGCATGGCTGTTTGATTTAGAGACAGAGAGCACAGAAAGAACTTTTTTTTTCTCTCTGCTCTCTTCTGTATTGCTATTCTCATACATGCATGCTGTTCTCCTATGCAAGTAAAGCTGAATTCTCAAGTACTCAAGATCTCAGTGGCTCATCTTATCACATAGCCAGCATATGGCAAGTGCATTATTTCACATTAGTCAAAGCTGCACAGTTTGTTTTTATCTACTAGTTCCACTTAACCACAGTTTTCTATCCCTTAAAAAAACAGAAGTTCACTTTCTGACATAATTGTGCAACAGGGCAAGCATACCAAGCAATTGCTTGGGGCCCCGAGCTAGCATGGGGTCCCCAACCTGGCATGTCTGTCTGCTGCTATGTTCACAGCATTGCAGGCGCCCGGCACACAAGTCTGTCCCTTCGGTAAGATCGCAGCACTGCCCCAACCCCCTGCCTGTATTATTCACACAAGATGAGAGCCTCGGCCGCTCTGGACAAAGCACCAGACATTTTAAGTTAAGAATTGGGTGATTGGCTGCTACGCAGCGGGCGGTCCCATCAATCAATCACTCACCTTAAACATGAAAAGTCCCGCCCGTTGTCCAGGGCTGCCGTGCTTCTCATCTTCTCATAAGGTAATGCCCTGTGGGGAGTGCTGTGCTGTTATGGGACGGGAGTCTACTATCGAGGGGGGGTCTGTGATGGGGGGGTTAGTCTGTGATGGGGGGTCAGTCTGTGATGGGGGACCAGTCTTTGAGTGTGGGTGAACTTAAACTGTATCGCTATGCTGTGGTTCCTGTAGGCTTTGTGTGCGTGCAGGGGGAGCCCTCTATGTCCATTTTGCTTGGGGCCCCCAAATTCCTTCAAACGGCCCTGGGTATCCCATGCCTACAAACTCTAAGCTGTGCATATGCAGCGTGAGAGGCACTATAACCTGTACATTTTAACCTCACAACAAGATTTGAGTTTGATTTGGTGATGTCATTACTGTGCTGGGCACTGTTCTCCTTGCCAGAGAGGAAGCTGTGCCTGTAAACCTACAGTAAAGGATCTTCCTATCTGTGGATCTGAGCTTGAGAACCTTCCCCTGACTATAGGAGAAGCTTCTGGAGATTAGGGCAGAAGGCTTCAAATACCTGGTCTGAAGATTTAGTAGGGCCTATCAAATCCCTGAAGAGGTGTGCCAAGATGGTGGATGGGTTCCCGTTAAGTAGGCTGGAGCCCACATAGAGGGTTCTTCCCCTGAATAAGAATGGATCTATGAGTTCTAGGCGACATCTTGCTCTGGGGCACTTCTGAGCTGGACGCTAGACTGCTTTATTAGGGGTGCATTTATGGACTGTGTGCACTCTAGGACCCCGTGAGTAGAGCCCTTTTGCTTGTGCTGAAGTTTTCATGGTCCCCAGTCCTAAAATATGGAGTACTACAGCCTCCTATTACTTGCTCTACACTTTGCTGCATGATCCTCAGCTGTGTGAAAAGAGACTTTCTAGCTTGCTACTTAGGGTTGCCACCTGCCCGGGATTCACCCGGACAGTTCGGGTTTGGAATCATGCATTCAGGTTTCAGACTGCCTGAACTATGAGGTCCCAGCCGGGTTGCTGGCTGCAGTTGTCTAAGCTGAGAGTATCTGTTACACTCTCTTTGACACTGCCCAAAGCCAGCACTAACAATCCCCTACACACACACACACACAGATGGGAGAGGAAATATGACTCGATTTGCACCTATTCTCCTCGCCCCTACCCCTCTGTGTCCGCCCAAACTCCAATCTCCAGTGCTGTGCCTCAGAAAAGAAAAATGCAGGCTGGAAATTTGAAGTCCAGAAGCCTCAGATACATCTAGATGAGAGGTACTGACTGCCAAGGGGCGAGAGAGAGCTCACTTTCTATCCCTGCCTGTGACTGAAGTCTCCCCCCTTCTCTCTCTTGCCTCTGAGTGAGTACAAAAAGTTAAATCAGGGATCTCCGAGTTCCCCTTTACAACGGAGGACACATTGTTCCCCCTTACATCAGAGTCCTCTTCAAAGATCAGAGTACTCAGTGTTCCCCCTTACATCAGAGTCCTCTTCATACATCAGAACACTCAGTGTTCCCTCTAAATCAGGGTTCCCAGAGCATCCCTTATGTTAGAGTCCCCATAATTCTCCCTTACATCAGTCTGCAGAGTCCCCCCTTACAGTGTAAGGGAACTCTGTGGGGTAGATTCATATAGAGATACGACGGCATATCTACTGATACGCCGTCGTATCTCTGAGATCCGACGGTCGGATCTATGCGGCTGATTCATCGAATCAGGTTCCGCATAGATCTCCATTAGATCCGACAGGTGTAAGTGACTTACACTGTCGGATCTTAGGCTGCAATCTCCCAGTGGCCGCTAGGTGGCGCTTCCGTTTGTATACCCGACGAATATGCAAATGAGAAGGACCGCCGATTCAGAAACGAACGCCCGGCCGTCGCTTTTTTTTTACGTCGTTTGCGTTCGGCTTTTTCCGGCAGATAGTTACCCCTGCTATATGAGGGGTAAGTGCGGCGTATCCTATGTTAAGTATGACCGTCGTTCCCGCGCCGAGCTTTGAATTTTTTACATTGTTTACGTAAGTTGTTCGCGAATATGGCCATACGTAATTTGCATTAACGTGGAAACCAATGACGTCCTTGCGACGTCATTTGGAGCAATGCACGCTGCAAAATTTAGCCGGCGGCGCATGTGCAGTTAAATCGGCACGGGGACACGCCTGATTTAAATAATACACTCCCCCTAGCCGTGGAATTTGAATTCCGCTGGGGGATTTACGAGCCGCCGGCGCCACTTTAGAGGCAAGTGCTTTGTGAATACAGCACTTGCCTCAAAAACTGGCGTTGGCGGATCGTAAATAAGATAGATTACGCGGATCTAAAGATCCGCTGATCTATGTGAATCTACCCCTGTGAGTTCAGATGTAAAAGGGGAACTCTGTGCATTCAGATGTAAAGGGGGGACTCTTGTTATTAACTTCATATGATTAGAAATGTTATTTATTAGCGAAATATATGTATAGAAAAATTACTGTGCACCGCTAAAGTGTTTGGGTTTGACTTGAAGAAAAGGTGGCAACCCTATTGCTACTACTACTTATGTGAATACTATTGCTACTATGAAGATAGAAACCTCTGTTACAACCTGCTTCGTGCTCTACTAGCAATACATTTACAAAAAAGACACCCCTTGACTAGGGATGAGCCGAACACCCCCCCCCCCCCCCCCGTTCGGTTCACACCAGAACCTGCGAACAGACCAAAAGTTTGTGTGAACTTTAGAACCCCGTTAAAGTCTACGGGACTCGAACGTTTGAAATCTAAAGTGTTCATTTTAAAGTTTTTTTGTCCTAAAAAGTATATAGGGACCCGGGTCCTGCCCCAGGGGACATGTATCAATGCAAAAAACGTTTTAAAAACGTCTGTTTTTTCGGGAGCAGTGATTTTAATAATGCTTAAAGTGAAAAAATAAAATTGAAATATTCCTTTAAATTTCATACCTAGGCACTGCAGTGTCTATAGCAGGGGTCTCAAACTCACATTACCTGAGGGCCGCAAGACAAGTTTTCATATCCCATGGGGGGCCGCATGCAAACTACACACGGACCACTGCACACGGACCACTGCACACGAACCACTGCACACGGACCACTGCACACGGACCACTGCACTGCACTGCACATGGACCACTGCACTGCACACTGCCGACAGACCACTACACTGCCGACAGACCACTACACCACACACTGACCACTCACTATCATGGCACAGCACATCAAGGCTCAGAGCCCAGGAAATTAGGGCACAGCAAATCAGGGCACAGCACATCAGGGCACAGCACATCAGGGTACAGCACATCAAGGCACAGAGCCCAGCAAATAAGGGCACATGGCACCAGGGGCGGACTGACCATTCGGTCAGTCGGGCACTGCCCGAGGGCCCGTGGTGGGAGGGGGCCCGGGTCGGCTCAGTCTGCCCCTGGAGGTTCCCCCCGAAAATCTGACTGCAGTCCGACTCCCGAGTCCCGACCAACTCTGGTCATTACGCCGCGCTGGAGGGAGGAGGTGGGTGGAGCTGCGCTGCTGGCTAGTCTTCGCCTGCCCTGGTTGCTAACGCCTGTGCCGCTTGGCGTGTAGCAACCAGTGACGTCGCGGCTGCAACCCACTACAATACATGGTCAGCGTTGAAAGCGAGGCTTTCACTTCTTCCTCCGCGCTACTGCTCCTGGGAGCCGAGTCAAGTATGAGGCTGGCTTGAAGGTACAGCGCGAGAGGGAGTGGGAGAATCGCCACCCTGATTGACCTGAGGCTAAGCAGCAGTAAGTGCGGCTGTATTCCCGGCACCTCCCAGAGCATGTACACCATCTCCAACGTCGGCTCCCAGTCCCAGCTGTGACAGGCTGTCAGCAAGAAGTAAGATGGTCTGGCCGAGTGCCCAGGGGATGAGGATGGGCGGGAGGT